>PVKA01030946.1:0-26788 GCA_004027165.1 Ctenomys sociabilis
AAAAAAAAAAAAAAAAAAAAAAAATACAGCTCAACTTATTATTATGGCCCCACAGTATATACCTAATTTTATTTATTTATTTATTTATTTATTTATTTATTTATTTATTTATTTATTTATTTATTTTTTATTTTATTGAACTACAAATGTCAATCAGACAGTTTCAAGACACCTTAACAAGACCGATTCGATTAATTAATACATTGCAAACTGTTTTCATAATGTTTTGGTATTGTACAAGGTGCATACATGATATATTTACAGATATTATTTTAGCAGATGTCTCTTATCAGTAAATTAAGAGTGTAGCTGCTTACTTATCTTATTTTTTATACCTGAATTATATCAAAAATTCAATAATTATTTTCCTAGTGGATAACCACAGTACTAGAATCTGACATAATATCCTGTCCAACCACCATTAGTGCAGATCTTGCCTCTCATAGAATTATGTAGAAGCACAGCGTTATCTGTCCCAACTGTACTGTCTATACACACACATCATGATTTTTTCTTTCTATACCCCTTCCTTTGTCTACACCTGTCAAAGGTGGGCCCTCCATTGACATTCAACTAACTTAGGTGCTTGAACTCGACACCACAATCCAACACAGACCAGCATTCTACAACACTAATGAGTTATTCAAAGAAGTTGTCGACCATAGCCATTTACAGCTCAGCTTAATATTATGACCCCGCAATGTATACTTTATTTTTATACTTTTCTGATGGATGGTTAAGACCTAGATAGATCAAGACTTATATATCAACACATGACCTTTATATTTCTTATGTGGTCAGTGAAGTCCCCTCAGGGTCTATCTTGTAGTCCTGTACATTATTCTGTAGTTCCTTTGTCTGTGTCATCCATGTGGATGAGTCACAGCCAATGTTTGACCAGTTTGCTCTCTGTGAGAGCTTGAGAGAAAGTTTTCTCAAGAAAACTATAGAACTTTATAAAGTACAAATATCAATTAGACAGTTTTTAGACACCTTAACAAGATGAATTCAATAAATTAATACATTGCAAACTGTTTTCATACTTTTCTGGTATCATACAAGGTGCATGCATGACATTATACCTACAGACATTGTTATAGCAGATGTCTCTTAGTAAATTAAGAGAGTGTAGCTGTTTACTTATTTTATTCTTTATACCTGAATTATATCAAAGATTCAATAATTAATACTTTCTACCTTGTTATTTTCCTAGAGGTTGTCCATAGTACCAGAAGCTGACATAATATCCTGTGCAACCACCACTAGTGCAAATCTTGCATCTCATAGAATTATGCAGAAGCACGGCATGTCCATCCCAACTGTACTCTCCATACACAAACATCATGATTCTTCTTTTCTATACTCCTTCCTTTGTCTACACCTGTCAAAGATGAGCACTCCATTACAATTCAACCAATTTAGGTGCCTGCACTCGATGACACAATCCAACACAGTCCAGCATTCCACATCAATAGTGAGTTATCTGAAGAAGTTGTCCACCATAGCCATTTACAGCTCAACTTATTATTATGGCTCCGCATCAAGCACAACTTACCGGAATTTATGGGATTTGATGAAAGCAGTTCTTAGAGGGAAAATGATAGTTATGAACTGACAAATTAGGAAAACAGAATGGGAACAAATTAGCATCCTAACAACTAGAAAAAGGAGAGCAAATGGAATCCATAGCACAAAGACAGAAAGAAATCATAAAGATTAGAGCAGAAATTAATTCAATTGAGACGAAGAAGACAGTTCAAAGAAACCACAGATCAAAAAGATGGTTCTTCGAAGACTAAATAAGTTGATAAGCCTTTAGCCAACTTCATCAAAAAGAGGAAAGGAAAAATTCAAGTACATGCAATAAGGAATGAAAAGGGTGAAATCACCACAGACCTAGTGGAAATTCAGAAGATTATCAATAGTTACTTCGAGAATCTTTACACTCACGGAACAGAAGACACAGAATAAATGGACATATTCCTTGAAAGGCACAAATTACCAAAACTGAATCAAGAAGATATAACAACTTTCAATAAGCCAATAACAGCCAACAAAATACGAAACGTAATAAAAAGCCTGCTGACAAAGAAAAGTCCAGGTCCTGATGGATTCACAGCTGAATTCTACAAGAAATTTATAGAAGATATAATCCTTACACTCCACAAACTCTTCCATGAAATTGAAAAGGAAGCAGTCCTCCCAAAATCATTTCTGGAGGCAAGTATTATACTGATTCCAAAACCAGGGAAAGACACAATCAAAAAGGAGAACTACATACCATTCTCACTCATGAACATAGTTGCAAAAATACTCAATAAAATCCTGGCAAATAGAATACAGCAAATCATCAAGAAGATCATACACCATGACCAGGTAGGAGTCATCCCAAGGATTCAAGGATGGTTCAATATTCGAAAATCTATAAACATAATACACTGTATTCATAGACTGAAATCTAAAAACCACTTGATCATCTCAATTGATGCAGAGAAAGCTTTTGACATAGTCCAACACTCATTCATGTTCAAGGTCCTACAAAAAATTGGAATAGATGGACTCTATCTTAACTTGATAAAAGTCATCTATGATGACCTAAAAGCCAATATAATCCTAAATTGGGAAAAGCTGAAATCTTTTACTCTTAAATCAGGTACAAGACAAGGATGTCCTCTATCACCCCTCCTATTCAATATAGTTTTGGAATCATTAGCAATAGCCATTAGAAAAGAGGGAGAAATAAAGGGAGCAAGAATAGGTAAAGAAGAAGTTAAATTATCACTATTTGCAGATGATATGATACTTTTCTTGGAAGACCCCAAAATTTCCACCAAGAAACTACTAGAACTGATACGGAAATTCAGTAGCATAGCGGGATATGAAATCAATACCCAAAAGTCAATGGCATTCCTCTACACAGACAAGATGCACACTGAGAGGGAAACTATAGAAACAATACCTTTTACAATAGCACAGCGGAAAATGAAATACCTTGGGATTCACTTAACCAGAGAAGTCAAAGATCTTTTCACAGAAAATTACAACACTCTAAGAACAGAGATTATAGAAGATTTCTGAAAATGGAAAGATATTCCATGCTTCTGGATAGGAAGAACCAACATCGTGAATATGGCCATATTCCCAAAATTGCTGTACAGATTTAATGCAATCCCTATCAAACTGCTACCAACATACTTCCAATACTTAAAGAAATTGTTCCTAAAATTTATTTGGAACCACAAACGACCTAGAATAGCAAAGGCAATCTTGGTCAATAAAGACAAGGCAGGAGGTATCACAATTCCTGACTTGAAATTATACTACAAAGCCACTGTGGTAAAATCAACATGGTATTGGCAATGAAATAGACCTGAGGATCAATGGAATAGATTAGAAGAAGCAGAAGCATTTACGAACCCACTCAGCCATCTGATCTTTGGCAAAGGGGCCAAGCATACTCACTGGAAGAAAGTCTCTTTAACAAATGGTGCTGGAAAACCTGGCTTTCTATATGCCAAAAACTAAAACTTGACCCAGCTCTATCTCCATGCACTGTTAATGTCAGAATGAATTAAAGATCGAAACATTAAGACAGAAACATTCAATCTCCTGGAAGAGAAAGTAGGAGGAACTCTTGGAGACATAGGGGTAGGTAAACAGTTCATGAACAAACATAAATTGGCACGGGAAGCACTTAAAAGAATCAACAACTGGGATCAACTCTTCTTGAGGAGCTTCTGCACATCAAAAGAAATTGTCAACAGAGTGAAAAGACAACCCACAAATTTTGAAAAAATCCTCACTAATAAGCAATCAGACAGAGGTCTGCTGTCTAGAATATATGAAGAGCTAAGATATAACAGGGCCTTCAAACTTAAAGACCCTCCATCCCTTTCTCTGCTGTATTTTCTTTCTCAGTGCTGTGCTCTCCTGACACTGGGCTCCCACCTCGAGGTGACTCTGTGTTCACCACTGTATATGGAGCCCCCATGGAGCCAGGTGAGAAGGGCACAGTGCATGAGTGAGGGAGGGCCTGGGGGTGTTTGGCCATTCCATCAGCGTTCTTCTGAGATCTGATTCAGGCAACCACCAGACCGAGGTTGAGAGCCATGTGTGTTGGAGTGAGGGAGCCCCAAGTTCGCATGGAACAGCAGAGGGTGAGGTCACAACAGGTAGAGGTCTGGGCTTCCAAAGGGAGGGCTCAGCTCTGAAGTCCCTCATAGCTGAGTGGTTCATCACAGAGCAGCATCCCTGGGCTGAACTCGGAGACAGGAAGACCCTGTGCCCCGGATGGGGTGGGATCTCACCAGAGAATCGAGCTCCACCCTGTCCTCAGGCTGTGTGTCCTTCACTATGGCATCTGCAGGGACAGAAGAGACATTACCTCCTGGTCACAGGCCTGGGATCTCTCAGTTCTCCCAGGTCCTTCCTTGTTCACCTGAGTGGTGTTCCCAGTATCAGTGTCTGCTGTTTAGTCTTACTCAGCCTTGAGCCCCAGCCTCTCCCTGTCCCCGTGATGATGAGACCTCAAGGCATCTCCAACCTGGGCTCTTCATCCTCTCCCAGGGGTTTTCTTCCTGGGTGGCAGTGCCTCGGCTTAAGCTTGGGAGCCAAGGGGGTGTCAGGTGGCCATGAGAGGAGGAAGGCAGGGAATCTGAGTCCGCAGGCAGGAATATCTGCTTCTGCAGGCCTGTGTTCATGGGTGCTAGCCCTGCGGCCCCTGCTGGATGGGGATGTTGGCTTCTCTCTGGGCGGGGAGATGATCAAGTCTCAGCCAGGAGGACAGAACCACCCAGGCTGCAGGACATGGACATGCAGGGCAAGAGGAAGGCTTGGATCAGAGGGACCAGGATGACGATACTGGCTGAGGTGGAAAAGCTCAGACCACACCATAGACACCTACAGGATGGGCCATGTGTTCTATGATGGATTTTAGAAATGTACTTTGTGAAGAGGGGAAGCTAAGCCCACTTTGCTCCATCAAACCATGTCCCGGGCTAATGCCTTGACACAGCCTGGTTTAGACCATGGTGGGCCCAGTACTTCTTGAGGCCCTGGTCATATGCTTGGGCATGTACTCACCTGCCCTCCTGCTTTTACTCTTACGCTGGTGTTGGAGGATAAGGAAGAGGAGAAGGAGGAGAAGCAGCAAGACTGATGCTGCCAAGACTCCGATCAGAACCTGCAGGTGCTTTTCCAATCCTTGATGATGAATTCAGTGGGGGGAAATGCAGCAGTGACTTTGTGAGTGGAGTATGCAGTGATCAGTTGCCTATTTCCTATGTGTCAGGCTCATGCTGGGTTATTTGACTCCTCACCCAAATCCTCACAGTTCTGGGACATGTGATTGCCAACCCCAGGCAAGGGATAGACAGGGACACCGAGGCCCACAGAGGCAATCGGTGCTGCAGACCTCCCAGTGGCAAGAGGTTTTCTTTGGCTGGAATCTGATGATGCTGACTTCCAGCCTTGTAAATTGGTGGGAAGAGAGAGCCTGAGTAGTCTTCCTTGCCCCTGCTCAACATCCCTGTTACTGAACAGAGAGACTGGACCTCTGCAGCCTGGAGATCTAGAGACTTCCTTAGATTGCTACCTCTGCAAGGCTCACAGTGTCAGCAACAGGGAACTTGAAGTTTGGGGCTAGGCCTCCTCTTTACCCCTGGATACAGTGAGGCCCAACAGGGAGGGGTGATCTGAGTCTGCATCTCCAGAGGAGGCTGCACTAGCCCCACAGCTCAGCCCCTGCCCCTCCTCCTCCCAGCAGTGCCCTCACTCTCCACCTTTGTGTCCAAACTCTGGAGGGAGTGGCTTGTCCTTAGGACCTCCTAGGAGGGATGGGAAGGTAAGGGGCTGGGTTCCCTGCTCCCCCTTTCAGCTGCTTCTCCTTCCATGTTGGAAACCAACATCTCCCTCTCCTGAACACCACCCTAAGCAGCCAAGATCCTGAGCCCTAGTGATCCTCGTTCCCTTCCGTCTTCTCGCCTGGACACCAGGGGAGCTGGGACTGGAACTAGGACTGCGATGGGCTGAGCATCTCCTGGCATCCTGGACACAGGACTTTGAGACAGAGCCCAGGATGCTCCTGCTGTGGGGCTGGGTGCTGAGGGCAGGGGATTGGGTTTCAGAGGATTCTGGGAATGGACAAGAGGAGGCTTAGGGGATGGGCTGACCCTGGGGAGTCCATATCTGCTCACACCTGTCTGTCTGCCCTGTAGCCTCACTAGAACCTTTGTGCTGCTCAATCGGAAGCTCTCCAGCCCAAAGTTGTGGTGCTGTGGCCATGCATGAGAAGAGCCAGCTGACCTTCTCCTCTGAGGGCTGCACTTAACCCACTCTGGCTGGTACCAGACTCTAACTCCAGCCAGAACTATCCTTGGAGCAGTGTCAAAGGAACCCTTGTACCACATAGATGTGATCCAGGATAGCTCACCTGAGATCTCCAGCTCCACAGTATCACTGGGCTGTGACAACAGAAATGGAGTTGAGTTCCCAGAGCCATAGCACCTGTAGATGCCCCTGAGGGCTGAGCTTGCAGCTCCCATGGAGAATTCTGCCTGGGACTGATGACCCTGGGACTCTGATCTCAGAAGCAGGGGGTGGGGATTGGCTGCCCCCTCCTTGTACAGAAGGAAAGTGTCCATTGGGCTCTGTGACTGACACAGCAGGGTCACATGCTCTCCTGAGGAAACCCTGGGTCCTGGATGCACTGAGAGAGAGGGTGTGGCAGGTAGCTGTCCTGTAGAGAAGGAGCGCAGTGAGGGGCGGCCCCAGCTTGTCCTGAGCTGAGGCCTCAGCAGCATTGTCTCTGACAATTTTCGTTCATGCCTCCTCTGACTCTGCCCCTCCTGTGCTCCTGTCTCCCACTGTTCCTGACACCCCATTTCCACCATCTTCTCTTGAGCTCCCCCAGAAAGGCCTGTGCAGAGTCTGGGTCCCTGACTGTGCCCTGGGTTCCTCACCTGGGATCAGGATGTCCAGGGGGTCACTGGGGACTGACCACTCAGAGGAAAGGCTGTGTCCACCATAGCATCTGTATCGGCCCCCAAGGGAGTGGCTCCCCGGGCCCAGGAGGAAGTCAGCTTGAGAGACCCCAGCCTGAGACTGCCAGGCAGGGTGCTGTGGGATGTCACCTGCCACCTCCTTGGACAGAGTGAATGTGTCATAGGTGAGGTCCGAGTGACACTGGAGGGTCAGGTTGTGTCCAGGGGTCAGGATAGGGCTCTGTTGGGTCAGGAGAGAGGGCTTCCCAGACAACCCTGGAGGGAGGAAGAGCCTGCTGAGGGGCCTGTGCCTGCCATGCCCATGCCCTCTGTCCTGCCCTGAGGGTATCACACTTGGTGTCTCAGGTTCAAGAGATTCTCTCACCCACCGTTAGCTTGGGGTCCATCAAGTTCGGGCTTCTCAATGTGTTTGGTGACTGAAAATGTACTTCATTAGCCGGGAATTTCTCACCTGAGATTAGAAGCTTCAGGGCATCACTGGGCTCTGACCACACCTGCGTGTTTTTCTTGTAATAGCCATAGCATTTGAATGTCCAGTTGTGCTTGGGAATTATGGGGCCCACAGTGAACAGAGCCTGGAAATTCCCTCTGTTGTGTTGTGAGTCCAGCGTCCAGGAGCGCTTGTCACCTTCTTCAGTCAGAATGAACCTGTCAAATCCTCTCTGTGAGCCACACAGGAGGGTGATGTTCCCTCCTGAGGTGACCGCAGGGCTGGGCAGGACTGCGAGGCTGGGCTTGCTGTAGACTCCTAGGAGGGAGGGAGGCAGCATGTGAGGTGGACTCCTACATATCCATGACTGTGCTGAGAGAAGGAACACCCTGGAGAGCAGAACCACATCTGAGGACAGAGTGTGGGGCTCGGACCCTGAGTGTGCACTCACCTGTCACCATCAGCACCAAGGGCTCACTGGGCTGTGACCAGCCAGCAGGGCCTCAATAGTAACAGCAATATCTCCTTCCATAGTGCTCTGTCACCGATGGGATTGAGAACTTGGCCCTGCTCCTGGGAGCAGCTGAGGTCTGTCTGTCCCAGTTCTCTGTCCACCCCTCCTTATCCAGATAGTAGTCCTGGGCCTCTGGGGTCCTCTCACATAAAAGGGCCAGGGGATTTCCCTGGGGGAATCACATGGGATGGCTCAGCCTGGAAGAAGTCCTTGGAGAGTGTCTCTGAGGGGAATTACTAGGGAAAGCATTCGGGCTGTTCTGCACTCACACTCTGCAGGTCTGATCATCTCTGACCCACAAGGAGCTCCCTGAGGAGCCACTTGAAGGTTGCTTTCCTTCCGCACCACCTAATATTCCCTCTCTCTGTATCACTGGGTCCCTCTATCTTGAGTATTGCTGTCTCCCTCTCTCTGTCATTGAGCTCAAGATCCCTGGATCCTCTCATCTCCACACCTTGGGACTGGGTCAGATCCTCAGTCATGAAAGGACAGGCTGTGCCTCCCTCACCTGGGACCAGGAGCTCCAGGGTGTCACTGGGCTCTGACCACACCTGGGGCTCTATCGAAATATAGTCATCGCATCTGAAGGTCCACCTGCAGCTGGGGTCACAGGACCTATACGTCACAAGGCCTAGACCTGACCCCTCAGACTGCCTCCCTGTGAGTCTTGTGTCCAGGAGTTTTTGGTTCCCCATTCCTCTGTCAGAATGAACCTGTCACATTGCAGCAGTGAGCCGCACTGGAGTTTGATAGTATTTCCTGGCATTACCACAGGGCTGGGCTGGGCTGAGAGTCTGGGTTTGCTGTGGACTCCTAGAGGGAAGGATGCAGTGTGAGAAATAGACTCACACATCCCACGCAAACGCCACAGCTGTGCTGAGAGAGGGGTCATCCTTGAGAGCAGACCCCAATCAGAGGATAGGTTGGTGTTAGGACCCTGAGTGGCCTCTCATCTGTCATTGCCAGTTCCAGGGTCTCACTGGGCTGTGACCAACCAGCAGGGTGTGATAGTGACAGCAATATCGCCCTGTGTCCTCTGCTGTCTTGGACGAAATGGAGAAATTGGCCCCATTCCTGGATTCAGTGGAGGTCAGTCTTTCCTAGTTTGCTGGCCACTCCTTTTTATCCAGATAATACTGCTGGTCCTCTGGAGTCCCCTCACATAAGATGGCCACAGGCTTTCCCTGGGGGATCACATGAGATGGCTCAGCCCAGAAGGAGGCCTTGGGGAGGGTCGTGTGAGGAATTAAGAGAGGAAGAATCAGGCTGTTCTGTACTGTGCACTGTGTGAGTCCAACTAGCTGTCATTGTGTTGCATATGGACCAGAGGGAACCTAAGGAATGATTTGAAGGTTCCTCTCCTTTTCCACCATCTAATATTCCCTCTGTCTCATTGGGTTACTCTATCTTGGGTATTGTTGTCTCCCTCTCCCTCTGTTACTGAGCCCAGGGTCCCTGGGTTCTCTCATCACCACACCTTGTGTCTGGGTCATGTCTTCAGTCATGAAAGGTAAGGCTGTGCCTCCCTCACCTGGGACCAGAAGCTCCAGGGTGTTGTTAGCCTATGACCACACCTGGGTTGATTCCTGACATAGCCATAGCATCTGAACATCCTCCTGTGGCTGAGGGTCATTGGGAACCACATAGTTCAGGGCCTGGGCCTGCATGTGAGTCCAGGTTCCAGGAGAACTTGGCTACTCCTTCCTCAGTCAGAATGAGCCTGTCATATCCCAGTGGTGAGCCACACTAGAGGGTGATGTTCCCCCCTGTAGTCATCACAGAGTTGGGCTGGGCTGAAAGGCTGGTTTTGTTGTAGACTTCCAGGAGAGATAGAAGCAGCATGTCAAATGGAGTCACACTCCAATTCTCGCCCCAGGTCTGGGCTGTGATAGGGGACATGTTTGAGCAAGAACCCCTTCCTAAGAGAAGAGGGTAGGCCTGATACAGCAAGTGTCCTCTCACCTGTGACAACTAGCTCCAAGGGCTAACTGGGCTCTGACCCTCCATCAGAGCTGTTGTAGTAACAGTGATATCGCCCTGCATCGTGCTCTGTCACGGACGGGATGGAGAATTTGGCAGTGTTTGTGGGCCACAAACATCGAACATCTGTGTCCTCCAGGGCACTGAGCTTCCCTCTTTCCACAGATGACACTGATGGGCCTCCAGAGTCCATACACACCATAGGTCCACAGTTCCTCCCACTCACATCACTGATCCAGGATCAGCCCAGAGCTGTGGTTTGGGGAGGATCCCTGCAGGGAAATCACAGCAGAGTCCCATAAACTTCCTCCTCCCTCAGATCCCAGCTGTCAGCCCCGGGACCCTCTGGATGTCACAGCACCAATGAACACCTACTAAGCTTCCTCACTACTGCCAGGCTTGACATGTTGTTCCTAGGAAGAGATCCGGGACAGTGGGGGACATATTTACTTGACTGTTGTAAGATACTGGGTCCTACACTCATCCCTGGAAGAGAGTTCCCTGTGAGAGCTTTTCTCTGCAGCACGAGCAGGTCCTCCCCTCCCCAGAGCCTCCTGAACTCGTTTCCTCATGACTTTCCTGAGTCTGGCTGTGGGGTGCAGTCCCTCCCAGACAAGGATGTCATCTCCTGTCCTCCCCTCTCACTCAGGCAGAGCAGGGCCATCAAGGTGGGCATCATGGCTTCTCTAGCTGCTATCCCTGGTTCTTAGAGGGATGTGCCTGCACTGCTCTGCAGATCCCACGGACAAGTGCGTGGGAGCTTCAAGAATGGGTTCTGCTCAGCACAAGTTGGCTCAGAACCGCCCCACATGAACAGGAACTTCTCTCCCCATCAGCCAGTGTGCTCTGTCGCCAATGGCTGTGTCTGGGTCAGGCAGATGTCTGATGTTGGACTTTCCACTCTTTTTGACTCTCCTTGCTTGTTATTCATCTCTGGGGACCGGGACAAAGCAGCAAATAGACTTGATGTGTTCCTGAGCTGGTCTCTCCATAGAACAGTTTCCAGGGCTGGTTCTTCTTCTCAGAGCCTTCCCACATGTCTCTTCTCTCCTTAGCCATCTGCACAGCTCGGTCATCCTCACCCTTGTCATCCTCCCCCAGCCCGGGAGATGCTCTGGGGAAAATTCAGGTTCCGTAGCAGGTAGATGAGAGCAGAGATGCCCTGAGCCCTGCCTGCGCAGCTCAGTGGAGCTGTGCTGTGGGAATCAGCACTGAGGAGAGGGTCAGGGCAGCCGGGCAGCAGAGCTGACTCACTTCCTGCCCCAGTGCACGTTTCCTGTGCTAAACCTTCCCTTTCATGGCTTCCTTTTTTCCTTAGCATCTGAGTCCACCAGTTGCTGCATCGGAAGAAATTTCAGAGTGTTTCTCGCTATTTTAGGGCTATTCTAGAGGATGCCGCTGAGTTTAGTGCTCGTTAATTTCAGTCTAATGCCTGGTTGTCATTCTCATTGTCTTCATGAATTTAGCATCTCCCTTGCTGCACCTGGGCTTCCTCATTTTCAGTGTGTGGCATTACACCCCACTGCTAGAGATATTTTCGGATCAGTGATTCCTGAACGTTTTGTGAGAAGGCTCAGCCATGGTTAATTTTTAGAGCAGGGAACATCTGAGGTTGGGCCATGTGAGGCCCTGGGCATGAGACCATGTACGTGCCCATACTAGGTCCCCATGTGCTCTCTGTACTTAGAAAGCATCTATATAGTAGTCTTCTGCTTCCAGACCACAATAGGTATGAAAGTAAATTTAACAATGAATGTTCTTGAGTGAATGACTCAAAGAACAAAGCTGTGGGCCCTTGGAGACTCTAATCAACAAGGGTTTATTAAGCAGCTGGTTTCCTCCTATCTTAGGGGTGGGATTTCAGGGACACATTGTGTTGACAAAGCCAGTGTGCACAGGCCGTGGCCTGTCGATCACAGCCAGGCTGTCAATCACAATGTTTCTGAGCAAGTACCATGAACCAATCAGTGTCCTGCCTTCAGTCTTGTTCTGAGAACTCAAGGAAGTTTCAGATAGGATGACGTAGAGTGAACGTCATCTAGACCAGTGACAGGTCTGAAATATGACTGTCAAATATGAGCACCCCTGTATTCTGGCTCACCATGGTCTCTCATGTTTGTCCAATCCTACCCACAGAATGTAAAGTGTGCTACTTATCCCATTATTATTTGGCCCCATGTTTCTTTTTATTGTTATATTTTAATCATTCATTAATTTATTTGTTGGAGATTCTCACACGAACTTGCAGAGATCCTCCTGTCTCAGGTCCCCCAGTGCTGGGATTATAGGTATGAGCCACCATGCTGGTTCTGGGGCAGGCATGGCACAACAAGGCTCACAGTACAAGATGAATCAAGAGACATATAAACATTCAAACCCATGATATGTGATGGGAACACAGATTAAAAATTTCAGTATCATGTGATTTCCAAGTAAGTTCTTTACCAGAAATTCTGAGTCCTAACACCCCAACAATGCTACTGACTCATCTCCTACAATACTGGCACTAAGGCACACACAGGACTTCTGTTATGCTGGGTTGCAGGCACTTTGCAGAGTCTGGACCAGTCTTAGTTCCTGGGATAGGAACTCTTGCCATCTCTCTGCCCAGGTGCAGTGGTGCACAGGGGAGACAGGTTTATTGGCATAGAATTGTCCACTGAGTAGGGAGTGTTCCTGTGCATTTAGATCAGCTACAGCAATAGCACGCTATTTGTTACAGTGGTATCTATGAGGGCTGGTCAAGAAATAACACACCCTCAGACCCTGTGTTGGGTGTTCCTTTAGCCAAGTATTGATTGTGAAAGACTGCTCTCAAAGGAGAGTCCTGCATTTTCCTTGCTGGCTCTGTTGCTGTTGTGGGTGTTCTGATGCCCTATTCTGGTTCTCCCTGAGTAAAGAACTGTTGGTTTCACTTTGCGTCCTAGTTTCAGGTAGCCACCAGCTGTTGGTGCAGCTGTGCCAGATCTCCTCTGTGGTGTGATCTCTTTCTTCTGTAGCACTCAATTCTGTCCTCTGTCAGTTTCCCAGCGGCTCTTGCCTAACACCCACTCACTTCAACTCTTGTCCAAGGCATTGCTTTTTGGACTCAAGACAGTTTAATATGGAAACACTGAGTGTTTTCATCCATCTCTTCCCCTTTTTGGGGCCCCTCTTGACCTGGAAAGTTGTTGTTATATTTAGCCATCCCTATTGATGATCTACTACTTCTGCATGTTGCTTGCTTTCTGAGATGCTGTCCTCAAACTGGGTCAGTCTGCTAGCCATGCATTTTTTTCCTCAAATTTCGGTGTTTTTGCTTTCTGCTTGCTTTCTTTCATAAGTTCTAATTCTTTACCAATCCTTTCATTCATATCTTGCATCGTCTTGTCCAATTTCACTACCCTGTTTCTTCTATTAAATCATTTAAAATTGTATTTGCAAAACAATTACTGTGTGTTTTGTAAATTTCTCTGAAGACTCAGTAACATTTTATGAAATTGCTTGTGTTTTTCTGTTTTAAGCACTTCAATAGTTTGACCAAATGATATCTTCATTCTTTGGCTATAACTTCCTCTACTTTAGTGTCAGGGACATCTGTGTTTATTGAGGAAGTACTTTTGGAGGCATCTTACTGCCTTATTTTGTCGTATTTCTATTGCCTTTGTGCTGCTGATTGGATGTGGTAGAATAAATACAGAGACCTAGAGCTCATAACAATTGGATGTTGACATACCATAAGAACCAGTAGAGCTGGGGTTATAGCTCATTGGCACAAATGTTCGCTTGTCAAGTGCAAGGTTGTATGCTGGGTGCCTGGTGAAAAAAAAAAAAAAAAAAAAAAAGGAACCAAAAAAGAATCTACCGCTGCTCCAGCCTTAACAATAGGAAGAGAGATCTATAATAATGAGAGAGGCAGAAAGGCCAACAAATGACAATAAACAGTGAATACTAAATTCACTAACTACCATCACTGATAATAGAAAAAGTTCAGCAATAACTGCATTTCTTCAACTTAATGTCTAACAAATGAAGCTGAATTGTAATAATAAAAAAAGAGGCAATGGGGAAAAGGGAAATTTAAAGAGGTAAAGTTTGCAAAAGAACGATATGCTGGCTTTCCAACTGACTATCAACTTGTAATGCCTAGCTGGTGTTTTTGTTGGTTCTGTTGAGGGCTTTGTCATGCTGGTTTTCCCAAGGAACTTGGTTGCTCTTATTGTGTATGGATCCCTGGACTTTTGTCATTGGGAATGTCTATGGTTCTTTGAGCTCTGGTCCTCACCTTGAGCATGGCTTCCTGGCTCAAGAGAGAAAATGTTGCACTGCTCAGTCTCCTGAAGAAGCTTGTCATGTTGGCTTTCCTCATAGAAGCTTGGCTGTTCTCTTCATCAGAGAAGCTTGGGACCTCACTGCTGCTGAGGATGGCTATGGAGCCTTTCAGCGGAGCTCTGATTCTTACCCTGAGCATCACTTCCTGGCTCCAGTGCAGATTCCTCAGCCTATTGTGGGCTGTTTGCCACCAGTTGGAATTGTGGGGGCCATTGTTATGAGCTCTAGGTCATTTGCTGGACATTACTGTTGGGTCTGGGCTCTCAGCTGGATACTGTGGTCTTTAGTGTGTGGACAGTTTTCCTGCACTCTTGTTTTGGCAAGCTCATACCACCTGGGCGTGGGGCTGCCATGGTATGTGATGCCAGGAATCAAACCTCGGTCCATGCACACTTGCCTAAACAGGCCCTTTACACCATTGAACCATCTTGCGAGCTCCTCCTGCACTCTTTTTCGTATATGACTTTTTGGTGACTATTAGAAAATAATCTTATAATTGAATGCCCTGTATTATATTATTTCCCCTTGAAAAACTCCAAACTTCAACAAAATTTATAAAGAAACTTGTAAGAATGAGAAGTGTGAGATCAACAATCTCAATGAATAACAGATGAGTAGGTAAAGGTAACAGAAAAAATATAGATGTCCCTCAAATCCTCATGTAGTCAGAGGTGGGGCATTTTGGAGGTGACCAGATCAAATGTGGTCCAAGTGGAGATACCGGGATAAGAGCGTGTGGTAATAAATGAGCACTGATTGGAATTAGCGAAGTTCTGGGTGTGGATGATGGAGCGCCCCCCCTCCCCCGTGTGGTGGTATCAATGAGCTGGTCTGTATCCTGGATGGACTCTAAAGGTAGGGAGGCAAGGCAGGGCTCTGCTCCTGCCAGTGTTTCACTGCCTGTTGTCTGCAGTGCCATGAGACATTTCTCCTCTCCGGTGCCATCCTGCCGTACTGCCCTGTCTTGGAGCCACTCACCCTCTCAGACCCCATAAACTCTGAGGCCCCACTGTTTGCCACATCAAGGCCCTTTTCTTCCCCCTAAAAGTTTCTCCTCTTGGCCTTCAGTGCTGAGGAACGAAGAGTTTTAGGTGGCGGTGAGGATGTTGTTACAGGCTAGGGATGGAGTCTCAGAGTCCTTTGCAGATTTCTGACATCCGGTGTGGGCCTCTGCTTTTGTACTCTGCCTCTGCCACCTCTGCAGGAAGATGCCTGCATTTCAAGCCAGTAGGTGGTTCACGGACTGCTGCAGGCTGAAGAAATCCAGTTCCAGAGTCAAAAGCAGAAACCAACCTGAATTTCAGTGGAACGAGCTTCAGGCTTGCTGGGATTAGCAACTACCACAGCTGGCTTTCTGGGATTAAGCAATTTGGATTTGGACTTTTTCTACCCATACTGCCTACCAGTGACCGCAGAGAAATGCCTTGATGTGGACTTTTCTTTTCTCCACTCTTT
The DNA here is from genome assembly GCA_004027165.1 of Ctenomys sociabilis. Lineage (NCBI taxonomy): Eukaryota > Metazoa > Chordata > Mammalia > Rodentia > Ctenomyidae > Ctenomys > Ctenomys sociabilis. The sequence goes on from PVKA01030946.1 coordinate 15,692, forward strand.
TCTCTTCATTGTCTTCTCCTTCCTTCTTCTTCTTTTTTTTTGTACTGGGAATCCAACTCAGGATCTCATGCTTGCCAGGTATGGTGCTGTACCGCTGAGCTAACTCCCAGCCCATTTTGTTTATTCTTTGTTCTTATTGTTTTTATGTGAATGTAAACACGAGTTGTTGATGTTCTTTTCTGTTCTTGCATCTTCCCTTTATCTTTCTTTCCTGTCTTATCAGTTTCCCAAATTTTGCTTGATCTTCCTTGTTCTGCAACCTTGCATCTAATCTGTTCCTCTTCTTTTATGTTCTTTTGTTTCCCCTAATCCCTTTTAAATTTTGTCCTCTGTAGTTAAAATAATATCTGTACGCAGGAGTTATTTACTGTATACCATATTCCTGGTTCATTTGAGATTTTGTTACATGACTATAGATCTAGTTCATATGGTGGAAAATAAATACCACAGTTCACCATTTTCTAGGCTGAGTTTGATGCTATTGCACTACATTATATATCGTACTACATTGTTCAAGGTAATGTAATTGTTCTTCATGATTTGCCAGGACTCAGATCATCTACAGATCTTAAAAATGTTCTATAGTTGAATGCCAGGGGCTGGGCCAAATAAACAGAAACTTTTCATCTCGAAAAAGCTGAAGGAGTAAATTCTTGCAATAGACTAAGAACGCAGAAACCAGGTATAACTTCAAGATACCTGTGAGAAGCAGTCATCTGCCAAGGTTTCTAGATGATAGTAATGAATCACCTCATTAGCAATTAATAAGCATTAACCCAGAAATTAAAGTAAATATTAGAGTGAAGAACAAGTCAATTTAAAAAGATGCAAGCCAGACTTCCTGCTCACCAAAGGCAAGCCCAGGGGGCACTGAGGTGGAACAGTCTGAACACTACCAGCGTGGACTCTCTGAAGTGGCAGCAGCAGAAGTAATAGCATAACAGTTGAGAGTGTGGCAGGTGGGGACCAGCATCCCACTATGGTTCACACCAGGAGGTGAGGACCAGAAAAGTCTGAAGCCACAGTGAAAATACCAACCAATGGTTTGTTAGTGAGGTGAACCTGTGCTGTGCTACAGCACAGAGAGACCCTGAACAGTGTGAGTATTGTATTTCAAAGGGCTCAGGGTAGACACCAGCAGTAGAATGGGCATGGATTGCCTCACTGCCACTATCCCAAAGTGAAATGAAGAAAGAGCCATCTAGCCACAGTAGACTGTTGTCAGGTTTGAAGCTGACCAGGGGGAAATTGTACTGAGCGGTACATGCTGGGGCCACATAGACTCCATTCCAGTGGGCACCAAAAGCCAGTCATAGCCCTGAATACCATGGACTGGAAAGGTCCCCCTGGGCTAAGACCAGGACAGCAACCTTGGCTGAGTAGCATAAGCAGGACCAGAGACCTCCTCCACCCAACAGCCAGTGTATAGTGGGAGTCAGGGGTGTGGAGCACAGAAGGCTGTGCAAGGCCTGGGAGGAACCAAATGTACCCAGGTCTGAGAGTAGCCCCTGCTTTCCCTACCTGAGGGCCTCAGATCACAGAGGAGAGCACCACAGGGCCATCATGGTAGGGATGGTTCAATCTATGCAGCTGTCTTAAATATGAAGATTTCTGTGTAAAAATGTTTCAGGACATAGGAGAAGAAAAGATAAAAGCATAGGAAAGAGTCTACAATGATATTTGAAGTATCATTCTTCCACTCTAATATTTATACCACAGCCCCACAGAAGATAATAAGGAAAGAGGTACTCAGATAACTGTACAGTGCAACTAGAGCTTAAAGATTACTTGTGCCTGTGATAACACACACATCCATACGTAAGTCTGCTCAGCAATATATTTTATTCAAAAGCTAACACAGAAATGCACACATAATATAATGTAATCATAATACTGTCCTGCCATAATGAAATTAACCTAAAAACTTATAACAGAAGTAAGAAATTAAAAAAAAAATACTTGTATATGAGACCATATATAGATCAGACTCACAGTGATCCTACTCTTTTCAGCCTCCCAAGTGCTGGGATTACAGGCACACATTACCACGCCCAGTCTCTGATTGTATCTCTGAAACTTTAAATCAGTTTTTTTTTTCTTGTAGTACTGGTGTTTGAATAGGAACAGCACAGCTACTTTTCCAGGGCTTTTACGTTATTCTAAGACAACATGTCACTGTGTAGCCCAAGCTGGCATCAGGCTGTGATTCTCTTACCTCAACCCCCAAAATTGCCAGAGTTTGATTTCTTTCTAGGAAGACACATATGACTCGATAGGAGACATGGTTCCGATGTCTCCCTCATTCTGTGGGTTTCTTATTGAAGTTTGAAATGAGGATTTGTCCTGATTGGATAAAGTATATAGCACTGCATTTTCGATTTTTCTGGCTCTCTTAAAGTTTGCAGTTATGTGTGGGTCATAAGTGTACAAATGTAAGTGAGAACTAGCAGGATTTCTGAACTAGAACTTTCATTGGGAAATTACAGTCAATAGGTTTAATGTACATGAAAGGGTTCAGATTTTTCTAATTATACTTACTTTCACATGGTAATGCTGTACAAGGTGATCCTATATGCCTTCAAGTGTATTGGAAAATTTTTTCACAATTTTCAGATATTTTAAAACACTAGTAATCTGTAGTACTATCTGCTATTTCTTAATGTTGAAATGTGTGCCAACACACAGGGAGAGCTAATCTTTTATCATTAGCTTCACTTGGGGTAGTTCCACATTATTTTTCTAGAAAATTTATTTATTTATTTATTTATTTATTTATTTATTTATTTATTTATTTATTTGCTGTATTTAGGATAGGGTCTGCATGGTCTACATCAAAGATTCAATAATTAATAATTTCTACCTTGTTATTTTCCTAGTGGTTGTCTGTAGTACTAGAAGCCAACATAATATCCAGTCCAACCACCATTAGTGCAAATCTTGACTCTCATAGAATTATGTAGAAGCACGGCGTTATCTATCCCAACTGTACTGTTCATACACACACATCATGATTCTTCCTTTCTATACCCCTTTCTTTGTCTACACTTGTCAGAGATGGGCACTCCATTGTCATTCAACTACTTTAGGTGCCTGAACTCGATGACACAATCCAACACAGTCCAGCATTCCACAACAATGGTGAGTTATCCGAAGAAGTTGTCGACCATAGCCATTTACAGCTCAGCTTAATATTATGGCCCCATGATGCATACTTCATTTTTATACTTTTCTGCTGGATGGTTAAGACCTAGATAGAGCAAGACCTATAAACCAACACAAGTACTTTATGTTTCTTATGAGGTCAGTGAAGTCCCCTCAGGGTTTATTTTGTAGTCTTGTACCTTATTCTGTATGTAGATCCTTTGTCTGTGTCATCCATGTGTCCGAGTCATGGTCGATTCTCAATTGTGGTCTCAGTATGTCCTAGGGTCGTGGTTGGCTCAGAATGCCAGGGATCAAACCTGGGCTGCTGTGCCCTGCTTAAGCTGTCTAGAGGTTTTTATAGCACAGCTGGGTTTATTGAGTGTTAGAGAGTATTTTCTGATGTATTTGTCTGTGGTTCTTAAGTTTTTCATTTCCTTCCTGTGTTGCCTCACGCTGTCATTAACGTTATCAATCATTTCACACAGCGTTGAATTCATTGGATTCATTTCTCTTTCACTCAGTGATTGTTGAAGGATCTCCGATGAGCTCTCTGACTGCAGAGTCAGGTGCGTCTGAGAAGGTCCCAGAATCTCTGGAGTCTCTGTGAGGTGTCCCTGGCTGATGCATCACTTACTGTCCTTGGGGACGGCTCCAGGGAGAGTGAATGCCACGACCGCATATACGCTAGCCTCCGCTGGGAGGACCCCATCTTGGGAGGAAGGAGGTGCAGCTGTACCCTGTCTGAGCCTGATGCTGCAGAGCTGGACATAGGTCACATCCTGGGGACCCTTGTGTGCAGCCACCTTCAGGGGAGAGAGGAGAGAGGAGATTCATGCTTGGAGGAGGGTAAGCCTGGGGCCTGGGGAATGCTAGTCCCACTTGAGTGTCCATCGGCCTGCTGGGTGCCGAGAGCTTCACCCAGGCATACATGGCTTCCTGGGGGTCCTCCTCAGGTAGGTTCTGCAGCAGGGAGCAAGAGGCAGACATAGGTCTCCTTGGGTCCATGCTGGTCTCCTCCACCCAGGTTGCCATATAATGGGCAAAAGGATCCTTTAGATATTAAACCACATTGTGTCTTTCCTCAGAGACATTCATGCGCTTCCTAAGTGACTTCCTTCCTGCAATGCTGCGCTTCCATCCTGACACTATGGCCCTGCTCCCTGATCTTCCTGAGGGAGCCCATCCTTGCCTCAAGGCCTTTGCACCTGCCCTGGGCCCTGCCTGGAGTGCCGTACACCAGAGGTCTGCGTAGCCCTCTCCAGGCAGACTTCTCAGCACTCCCCTTCCCAGAGTCCTCCTTGTGATTCTCACTGGCTTTCCTGCCCCTCCATTGTGTTTTGTGCTGTATTTTCTTTCTCAGTGCTGTTCTCCTCACACTGGGCTCTAACTTTGAGGTCATTCTGTGCTGTAGGATCGGTGATCCCTGATGTATCTGTAGCCCCCATGGAGCCAGGTGAGAAGGGCACACTGAATGAGTGAGGTAGGGCCTTGGTGTGTGGGGTCATTCCTTCAGGGTCCTTCTGAGACCTCAGGCAGCGAACCACCAGACAGAGCATGAGGTTCATAAAGGTGTTGGAGGGAGGGGACCCCAAGCTCACATGAGGTCACAGCCGGTAGAGGTCTGCGCTTACAGAAGGGAGGGCTCAGCTGTGAGGTTCCTGAGATCTGAGTGGTGCAGGGAAGAGCAGCATCCCTGGGCTGAACTTGGAGACAGGAAGTCCCTGTGCCCTGAATGGGGTGGGGTATTACCGGAGCATCCAGCTCCACCCTGTCTTCAGGGTGTGTGCCCTTCACTGTGGCATCTGCAAGGACAGAACAGAGGTTACCTCCTGGGACAACTCAGCCCTCTCAGGCCCTTCCTGGTGCACCCTGATGTCCCCAGGCCCAGTGTCTGCAATTCAGTCTGACTTAGTCCTGAGCTCCCATCTCTCCCTGTCCCTGTGATGCTGAGAACCTTCGTGCATCTCCCACCCAGACCCCTCTTCCTCTCACCGAGGTTTTCTTCCTGGGTGATGGTGGCTAGGCTTGAACTTGGACAAACGGGTGTCAGGTGGATATGAGGGAAGGCATGCAGGGAGTCTGGGTCCACAGGCAGGTATTTATGTTTCTGCAGGCCTCTGTCTGGGGTGCTGGCTCTGTGGCCCTTGCTGGACGGGGCAAGTTGCCTCTCTCTGGGCCAGTGGTTCTTACCTCCAGGAGATGAGTCTCATCCTGAAGGTAAGACCCACTTAGGCCACAGTCCATGCAGGGCAGGAGGAAACCTTGGAGCTCATGGACCAGGGAGCATTTGGGGCCTGAGGTGGAGAGTCTCAGACCATGCCATGGACACACATAGAATGGGCCATGTGTTCTGCACTGAATTCTCCAAATGTGCCTTCTGCAGAGGGGAAGCTAAGCCTGTGCTCCTCCATGAGACCATATCCTGGGCCAATGGCTAGGAGCAGCCTGGCTTAGACCATGGGGTACCCAACATGTCCTGAGGCCCTGGCCACCTTATCCCTACTCACCTTCCTTCCTACTTTTGCTCTTACACTGGTGTCGGAGGACAAGGAAGAGGATAAGGAGGAGAACCAGTAAGACCTATGCCACCAAGACTCCGATCAGAACCTTCAGGTGGCTTGCCAGTCCTTCAGTGGGGGAAACACTGTTATGACTTTGTGAGTGGAACACGGTACTCATTTGTTCACTATATCCTGTGTGTCAGGCTTTGTTGGACTCCTCACTCCCACCTTCACACTTGTGGGACATGTGATTGTGAACCTCAGGCACAGGACAGACAGGGACACTGAGGCTCAGAGAGGCAATCAGTGCCACAGACCTCCCAGCAGGAAGAAGGGTTTTGGGGCTGAACTTTGGAGGTGCTGACTTCCAGCCTTGTAAACTCATGGGAGAGGGCTCCTGAGCAGTCTGCCCTGGCCCTGTCCCTCCCCTGCCCAATGCCGCTGTTATTGAACAGAGAGACAGGAACCCTGCAGCATGGGGATCTGGAGGCTTCCCTGGAAGGTGACTATTGCAGGGCTCATAGCAAGATCAGCACCAGGGAACCTGAAGGTTGGGGCTGGGCCCCATCTTTACTCCTGGAGACACTGAGGCCCACCCAGGAGGAGCTGGTCGAGGTCTGCATCTCCAGAGGAGGCTGCATCAGCCCCACAGAGGGGCTGCTCTTGCTCCTCCCAGCAGAGGCCTCACTGTCCATCTAGGCATCCAAATGCTGGCGGGAGTGGCACTGGTCCTTAGGACCTCCTAGGAGCATGTGGGAGTTAAGGGCCTGGGCTTCCTGTTCCCCATTTCAGCTGCTGCTCCTTCCACACTGGAACCCAACATCTTCTCCACATGGATACTACCCTAGGCAGTCCTTATGTGAAGCCCTGGTGATCCTGGTTCCCTTCTATCTTCTTGGTTCCTGGACACCAGGGGAGCTGAGACTGGAACCTGGACACAGGACTTTGAGCCAGATCCCAGGATGGTCCTGCTGTGGGGCTATGTACTGAGGACAATGGATGGGGTACTAGATTATGGGAATCAGCCCACAGAGGCTGAGGGGCTAGGCTACCCCTGGGGGCTGCCCATGCTCCTCTGTCTGCCCTGTGGCCTCAGTACAACCCTCTTGCTGCCCAATAGAAAGCTATGCCAGCCCAAAGGACACAGTTGGCTTGCTCCTCTGAGGGCTGCACTTAACACACTCTAGCTGATGCTTAACCCTAATCTATACAGAAGTATCCTTGGAGCAATGTCAAAGGGACCCTTGTATGAGACAGATGGGGTCGAGCATAGCTCACCTGAGACCTCGAGCTCCACAGCATCACTGGACTGTGACAACAGATATGGAGATGAGTTCCAAGAACCATAGCACCTGCAGATGCCCTTGAGGGTTAAGCTTATCGTTCTCATGTAGAATTCTGCCTGTGACCTCTGACGTCGGGGCTCTGATTTCAGACGAAGGGGTGGATTGGCTGTCCCTTCCTTGTACAGAAGGAAAGTGTCCATCTGGTTCTGTGACTGACACACCAGGGTCACATTCTTTCCTGAGGACACTGTTGATCTCGGAATCACTGAGAGAGAGAGGGCATGGCAGGGAGCTGTCCTGGAGAGAAGAAGGGTGGTGAGGGGCGGCCCCAGGTTGTCCTAAGCTGACAGCAGGGCTCTCTGAGCATCTTCATTCGGTGTATATTCATGATCTTCTTCCTCTGACTCTTCCCCTTCTGACCTCCCAGCCCCTGTCTTTCTCCTTGACACCTGACACTATCATCTCTTGAGCTCCCCAGCAGGGCCTGTGCAGAATCTGGTTCCCTGATTGAGCCTTGTGCTCCTCACATGGGATCAGGATGTCCAGGGCATCACTGGACTCTGACCACACCTGCGTGTTTTTCTTGTTATAGCCATAACATCTCAATGTCCAGTTGTGGTTGGGAGTTACAGGGCCCACAGTGAACAGTGCTGGGAAATTCCCCCTGTTGCATTGTGAGTCCAACGTCCAGGAGCGCTTGTCTCTTCCTTCCTCAGTCAGAATGAACCTGTCAAATCCTCTCTGTGACCTACACTGTAGGGTGATGTTCCCTCCTGAGATGACCACAGGGCAGGTCAGGGCTGCAAGGCTGTGCTTGCTGTAGACTCCTAGGAGAGAGGGAGGGAGCAAGTGAGGTGGAGTCCCACATTCCCATGGCTGTGCTGAGAGAGGAGGAAACACTTTAGAGCAGAACCATATCTGAGTACAGAGCCTGGGGTTGGGGCCCTGAGTGCCATCTCACTTGTCACCACCAGTTCCAGGGACTCACTGGGCTTTGAGCAGTTAGCAGGGCTCCGATGGTAAGAGTGTTATCTCCATCCATAGTCCTCTGTCACACATGGGGTGCAGCACTTGTCCCTGTTACTGGGTGAAGCTGAGGTCAGTTCATCCCAGATTGCTGACCATTTCTCTTTTTCCAGATAATACTGAGCAAGCCCAGCCTCTCAGCCCTGCCCAGCCCTGTGGTGACTTCAAGAGGGAACATCACCCTCCAGTATAGATCACAGAGAGAATCTGACAGGTTCATTCTCACTGAGGAAGGAGGCGCCCATTGTCCCCTTGCAGAAGAGAGTCACAGGCTTCCCCTGAAAATCACATGGGATGGCTCACCCCAGAAGGAGGCCTTGGTGAGGGTCCCTGTTGGGAATTAGGAGAGGAAGCATAAAGATTGTTCTGCAATTTGCACAGTCTTGTGGTCCCACCAGGTGTCATTCATTCTGATTCACAACGAGGAGAAGGACACTGAAGAGCCACTGTAAGGTTCCTCTCCTTCCCCACCATCTAAGGTTCCCTTTCTCTTTCTCACTGGTCCCTCTATCTTGGGTTTCCCTGTTTTGCTCTCTTGCTCTGTCACTGAGCCCAGGATCCCTGGTTCTTCTCATTTCCATGGCCTTGGGGTTGTGTGAGGCCCTCAGTCATGAAGAGAAAGGCTGTGCCTCCCTCACCTGAGACCAGGAGCTCCAGAGTGTCACTGAGCTCTGATCACACCGGGGGTTAGATCCAATAATAGCCGAAGCATCTGGAGCTTCACCTATGGCTGGGGCTCACAGGACCCACATAGATCAGGGTCTGGACTTTCCCCGAAGGCTGGGTTTGTTGTAGACTCCCAGGAGAGTCAGAGGCAGCATGTCAAATGGAGTCACACTCCTACACTTGCCGCAGGTCTGGGCTATGAGAGTGAGACACCCGTGAGATCAGACCCCTTCCTTAGGGCAGAGGGTAGGCCTGGCACACCAATGTCCTGTCAGCCGATACCACTCACTCGAACAGCTCACTCTTTTCTAACCACCCAGCAGAGCTCTGAGAGGAACAGTGATTTCACCCTGCATCATGCTCTATCAAGGATGGGATGGAGAACTTGGTAGAGTTAATGGGCATTTCAGAAATTGTATCCTTCAAGGCACTGAGATCCCTTCTTTTTAACGGATGGCACTGCTGGGCTGCCAGAGTCCATGCATACCATAGGTCGACATTTCCTACCAGTGACACCACATTTTCTGGATTAACCCAGAGATGTCTTTTCGGGAGGGATACTGCAGGGAAATTACAACCGAGACACAGGAACTTCCTCGTCCTTCAATTCCAGTGGTCAGCCCAGGAACTTCCGGACCTCCTAGCACCCAACAACACTTGCTGTGCTCCATCCCTACTTGCTAGGCTTGGCACATTGTCCCCAGGAAGAGAGATCTGGGATAGCGGTAGGACATACTTACCTGCCTGCACTTGGACCCTGGGGCCCATACTCATCCATAGAAGAGAGTTCCCTTGGAAGGCTTTACCCTGCAGCCTGAGTAGATCTTCTCCTCCCCAGAGCCTCCTGAGCCCCTCTTCGCCTGATGGTCTGGGGTCTGGCTGTGGGCTGCGGTCCCTCATAAACAAGCATGTCTCTCCCGTGTTTTCCTATAACACAGGCAGAGAAGGTCTCTGAGGGTGGGCATCATGACTTGTATAGATTTGGATCATGGCTTCTTAGAGAAATGTGACTTCATTGCTCTGCAGACCCCACTGACGTGTGTGAGCACTTTAGGACTGGGTTCTGCCCATCACGAGTTGCTCCAGCACTGCCCCACATGAGCAGGAACTGCCCTCCCCATCAGCCAGTGTGCTCTGTTCCCAAGGCTGTGTCTGGGTCAAGCAGATGTTTGGTGTTGGACTTTCATTTGTTTTGAATCTCCCTTCTTGTTATTAATCTCTGAGGGCCAGGACACAGCAGCAAATAGACTTGTTTTCTTCCTGCTCCAGCCTCTTTTAGAAAACAACGCTCAGAGTGGTTCTTACTTTCAGACAGAGCCTCCACAAAGGTCTCTTACCTTATCGCATCCAACTGCTCAGGTCTATCAACCTAACCATGGTCATCTCCGGGGAAGGTGCAGGTTCCCAATGAAAGTAGAGGAGGACAAATAGTGATAATTTAACTTCTTCTTTTCCTAGTCTTATTCCCTTTATTTCTTCCTCTTTTCTAAAGGCTGTTGCTAAGGATTCCAAGACTATATTGAATAGGAGGGGCGATAGAGGACATCCTTGTCTTGTACCTGATTTAAGAGTAAAAGATTTCAGTTTTTCCCCATTTAGGATTATATGAGCTTTTGGGTTGTCATAGATGGCTTTTATCAAGCTAAGATAGAGTCCATCTATTCCAATTTTCTGTAGGACCTTGAACATGAATGAGTATTGGACTTTGTCAAAGGCTTTCTCTGCATCAATTGAGACGATCATGTAGTTTTTAGATTTCAGTCTATTAATATAGTGTATTACATTTATAGATTTTCGAATATTGAAACACCCTTGCATCCCTGGGATGAATCCTACCTGGTCATGGTGTATGATCTTCTTGATGATTTGCTGTATTCTATTTGCCAGGATTTTGTTGAGTATTTTTGCATCTATGTTCATGAGGGAGATTGGCCTGCAGTTCTCCTTTTTGGTTGCGTCTTTACCTGGTTTTGGAATGAGTATTATACTTGCCTCCAGAAATGATTTTTGGAGGACTTTTTCCTCCAAATAGGAGAACTATTACATGTCTCGGTGTGTTTCTACTTGGGTTGAAGTTATTTGGTGTTCTGTATGCTTCAGTGACCTGAATGTTGGATTGTTTCCTCATATTTGGGAGGTTTTCTGCAATTATTTCTCCCCAAATTCTTTTTATGTTATTTGTATTGACTCCTTCATTCTCGTTGATACCAATTATTCTCACATTGTTCATTCTGGCGTCATCCTGCAGGTGATGGATTATTTTTTCCTGCATTCTTTTTGTTTTTAAGAGATCCTTTCTCACCTTTTCACTAGCTGCTCCGGCATCTTCAAGATCTGAAACTCTGTCTTCGCTTTCACTCAGACGGTTTTGTAGACTCGTGATTGCTATTTTTAGTTCTTCTATATCTCTTTGACTGTGTTTCATGTGTTCTATTTCTTTTCTGTATTGCTCATTCAAGGAATCCATCATATTT
>PVKA01030947.1:0-26784 GCA_004027165.1 Ctenomys sociabilis
GTGATGGACATCTTGGTTGTTTCCAAGATTTTGCTATCACACATTGCGCTGCTATAAACATAGGTACACATATATCTCTATGATACAATGTATCCAGATCCTTTGGGAAAATTCCCAGTAGGGGGATAGCCGGTTTGAATGGGATTTCTAGTCCTACTCTTTTGAGGAGTCTCCACACTGACCTCCACAATGGTTGTACTAGTCTACATTCCCACCAGCAGTGGAGAAGTGTTCCCTTTCCCCACAACCTCTCCAACATTTGTTGTTGGTTGATTTCCTTATGATAGCCATTCTTTCTGGAGATAGATGATATCTCAGTGTTGTTTTTAATTTGCATTTCACGAATGGCTAGCTATGTGGAGCATTTTTTCATATATTTGTATGCCTGGCACTATATATATTCTGCACTTTGTAAGTGGCAAATTCTCTTTAGCACTTCATGGAAAATTTATATATGTGATTGTAAGTGTTCTATGTTTGGGGTGCATGCTTGTGTGTGCTAGGAAATGTGTTACTAGTTGTAATCAAACATGTCTAGTACATTAAAAGAAAACAATCAGATAGTGGTACTCCTTTTTTTCTCTTCTAGCAATGCAGTGTCATACGGATAGAGGCCAAGTTCACTGTTACATCATTATTTTAAAGGAGAATAAAGGAAAAGAGAAACTTTATTTTTATTTGATAGTTAAATTACTCATTTACTTAGAAAACAGTACCTTTGATCCAGGTACATTAAAACATTATTAATATTCACTGTTTAATCCTTTTCCACTTAAATCTATTTTCTTTTGATATGAAGGTTTCAGAACTAAATACAGCCCAGTTTGAGTTTTGTGTAGTAGTCAATCTTTTTGTTTGATGGCTAAATAGAAGGGTATTTTTAGACTTTAATGAATAATTTCAGCTTCCTTACTGAATAGCTTCTTCTAACTAAATATGCCATCTATTTGTTCCTTTAGATTTTTAAGAAAATTGCTTAGATTTGGTTTCCTAGGAAATAGCTCTCTGTTGTGGAGAAACGATTAGCTGTCTTATTTGTTTCATCATTTTGTCACAGGAGTGAAGAATCTGCTGTGAAAAGAAATGTAGTGGTTCAGGGGCACTGTATTCATTTATATGAGAGGTATCAGAATGACCATGGCAACAAGGACACTGAAATACAGATCTTAAAAAATAGGAGCTAGAACTGGCTGTTCATTTACTTTTTGTTCAAACATAAGCAAGACACTTAGGCTGCACTGAATATCATTTTCATGTCTGTCAAATGGGGTGAGGGAAATTTCTGCCCTGTACACAGCGTAGTTATTGATAAGATATCAGATTGGTAGTGCTTGTTATAGACAAATTGTTCATTAATATCATTCAATCAACATATGCTATATTAAGTCTTAATCATGCATATATAAATATTCTCAATTTAATCTTTATAATTATTTTATTATTTATTTGCATATAATTGTCAATATTATTGATGCCAGTGTGGTATTTCTATGCATGCATGGAGTGGGCACTGAACAGATCCAATCTCCTTTTATCCTTTCTCATACACCACAACACACACTCATCCCAATCTCTAGTAAGGACCACTCTCCACTCAGAACAACTTTTGTTAGGTTTTACATATCCAAAGTCATGTGACAAATATTCCAGAGAGGCAGCAACTCTTATAAATGTAAGCATTCTAAACACCATTGGTACTATCATAGAAATCATAGAAGACACATCATGAGAGACAAAGAGCTGGCATGGGGAACTTCAGGAAGGTTCTCTAAAGGTTGTAGACTTTAAGATAAATTGTGCTCCTTCAATTCATGTAGGTATTTATCAGGCATGTGCGATTGGAGGAAGTATTCTATTTAAACTAGACAAAGGAAAGTCTACTAAAGGTGTCATCAAAAATGTCACTCACTAAGGTGCTAGAACTAGACAAAGTCCAGCCTCAGTAGCTTTTCAAGCCTCAGTAAAGAATTTGAAATTTATTCTGCAGAAAATGGTAAACCCCTTTCAATTGTCTGATAACATTGTTGTCCACCTAGTGGTGGAGGAACTGTTTTTGACATTTTAATATAAATTTTATTAAAACATTTGTCTTTTATTTGGATTCAGTTTCCAAATTATATGAAAGTACATGACAATGCAACTTTCATTGGCTTTTTTGCTTATTAGACTGCCATGGTTTGTGTTTTTTGTGAGGGAGACAATAGTGTCAGACACATTTCATAAGATTATTTTATGATTATCCAAAGCAGCATATAAAAAGAATGCAGGAAATCTGTTTATACATTAAAGACCATAGAATCCAGCTGAGGGCCTGGGACCTAATATCTTCCATGAGTCCAGCTGAAAACTAGAACACATAACAATGCATCCCACAAGTCCAATTGGAAACTTAGAGCACAGCAATGTGTCATGCAAGCCTGTTTCATGGATCTGCACTGGAAAGGCCTGAAAGTCAGGGGTGGAACCTAGAAGTCTGTGGCAGTGGGATGAAGGGTCTGTGTTAGCAGGCTGAGGCATCTAAACTGGAACCAGAAAACAATGCTCAAAGTAAGAAGCAGAGCTCCCCTGAAAATTGTCACTGCAATCCTCAGCAACAGTGAGGTCCCATGCTCCTCCATCAATGAGGAAAGCTCTGTTCCCATCAGGAAATCCAAAGTGACAAGCCTTCCATGAGTCTGAGCAGTGCACATCTTTCCCTCTGGAGGCAGACAGCAATGATAAACATGATGACCAGAGTTCACACAAAATGAACCATAGCCATTCTCACCCACAACCAAGGTCCCGAGCTCCTCCTCTGAGAACAGTGAAGTTCATTAGGAAAGCTACCATGACAAGGTCCTCCAGCAAAATAGCCCAGGAAAACAAGCAGCTTCCAACAGTTCCAACAGCTTCTCCCAACAGCTTCCCTAACAATCTCTTTTCTTTTCTACTTCTGCCTCTTATGCTGCTGACAAAAATCCTCACATGGGCCTCCCACACCCAGAACCATCCTAGTAAAGTTCAGCGGGGTGTAACAAGTTGGCCACTGATTGGCAAGCCACTACAAACTCTGAAACCTTTCTTTTACTATTATTTTACTACTTACATTGTCTAATGCAGTCTAGTATCAGCATAGTAAATTCTTATTTAATAAATAAAGTAAAATTTTGAACTGAGGGAGTAGCATGGCATGCATTTTTACTATGTGTTAAACACCCTGGAATAGTGGGTCAGAGTACTTAGTAAATAGCAAAGAAATAATGGTCATTTTATGAATTTTGAACTTATAAAAATTTTGTCCCTAATAGTGAAGGTTTATTGGATTAATTCAACCTGGAAAATTACAAACCATACAAAAACTGTCACTGAATTTTTTGAATGTCCAAATGTAGTCATCAATATCATGGAAAGAAGAAAAGCTGGTAACTTAAGGAAAATGATAGCATGCTTATTTAGTCAAGCTTATTTTTCATCTAACACTCCTGAAATAACTTAGACTTCATGGAGTTTTTGTTACTTTGATGTTGTTGCAAAGGATTCATAGCTTCTAAGAGCGCTTCTTAGAACTGTAAAAATATCCTTGCTTAGAGAGGTATAGAATTTGAATTAGTTACTTTTTTTAAGTTTTTATTATAAAGATAAAAGAATTATTTTTGATTATTTTTTATTTTTTTAATTTTTGTTTTATTGAAGTACAAATATCAATGAGATAGTTTTAAGATACCTTGACAAGATGTATTTGATATATTAATACATTGCAAACTGTTTTCATAGTGTTTTGATATCATAGAAGGTGCATACATGATATTATACTTACAGACATTATAATACCATATGACTCTTATCAGTAAATTAAGAGACTGTAGCTGTTTGCGTATTTTATCTTTTATACCTGAATTACATCAAAGATTCAATAATTAATACTTTCTAACTTGATATTTTCTTACTGGTTGTCCATAGTAATAGAAGCTGACTTAATATCCTGTGCAACCCCCATTAGTGCAAATCTCGCCTCTCATAGAATTATGTAGAAGCACAGCATTATCTATCCCAATGTACTGTCCATACACACATCATGACTCTTCCTTTCTATACCCCTTCCTTTGTCTACACTTGTCAGAGATGGGCACTCCATTGTCACTCAACTACTTTAGGTGCCTGAACTCAACAACACAATCCAACACAAACCAGCATTTCACAACAATATTGAGTTATTCAAAGAAGTTGTCCAACATAGCCATTTACAGCTCAGCTTAATATTATGGCCCCGCGATGTATACTTCATGTTTATACTTTTCTGCTGGATGGTTAAGACCTAGATAGAGCAAGACTTATATACCAACACATGTACTTTATGTTTTTTATGAGGTCAGTGAAGTTCCCTCAGGGTTTATCTTGTAGTCCTGTACCTTATTCTGTAGATCCTTTGTCTGTGTCATCCATGTGGCTGACTCACGGCCAACGCTTGACCAGTTTGCTCTCTGTGAGAGCCTGAGAGAAAGTTTTCTCTCCATGTGACTCTCCCCAGGCACACTATAGAACTTCGATCTCTTTCTTCTGTGGCTCCATAATCTCCTTGTTCAGAAAATTTGGAGCTCAAGTGAGTTTCATGATGTTGAAAATGATGTGGTATTTCTATATAATGGAGTATTACTCAGCTGTTAAAAATGATAAGTTTGAAGCATTTATACTGAAGTGGATGCCACTTGAACACATACTCATAATTGAAATAAACCAGACACTCATGTGTAAATATCGTATAGTCTCCCTAGTATAACAAGTGCAAAGCAGAAATACAAATGGAAACATACAACCACTAAAATCAATTGAGTCCGATAAGCCAAAGTGAATGGCATATGCTGCAGGATAGTAATCAGCTTTTCTTCTGGATGGTTAATAACCTAAGATCACAGATCAAAGTTGGAGAAATAGAAGAGCCACAAGGCCAGCCAACATTTTGGCCCTAGCCTTTGAAGGTCAGCGAAGACTCAGGACATAGGAGAACCTGTACTGGTTAATCATTTTATTACCTGCACATGCACAATATACACATACATATGCACATTGTATGTATTTAGAATGTGATGTACAATGTAAAATCTATGTACAGAAATGAATAATTTTCTTTCTACAGTATGATTAGTAAAAGAAAAAAATATTTGATAAACTAAATTCACAAGAAAACAGTATTACAATTTGTATCTAAATGTCCCCTTAAAGCCTTATGCACTTAGAAGCACATGAGGGATAGGTAGATGCAATCTCAGAGTAGTTCACTCAATTTAGCTTAGTTCTGGAGATGGACTTCAGACAGAATCCCCAATTTGGGTGCAGGTGGCATCACCCAGTGTGCTATATAGGTTGGATAACATAAAAATGGCAAAGACAGGCTCACTGCTTGCTGCTCTGTGCCTGCCTTTCTACGGACGGTCCCTGCTCTTCCATGCCCCTTTGCCATGAAAACATGCCTTGGAGCTAACATAGCACTTTCCCCTTTTAACATCTTGCTGATGTACGTTTTGTCCCAGCAATAAGAAAGTGACTATGGCCGATAGGTAATGAATTTTCAGAAATATTTATGATACCAAAGAGAAACTAGAAGTATCCTATATGGCACTCCAAATGCAACTAGCATTTATTTCGATCAAAATAGATTCATTCATTAGAACAAAATATTCACAGGAACATTAAGTAAAAATGGTATTATTAATGTTGAGCAAAAATGTAAAACAAAAGCCAATTAAGTTTCAGAAGGTCTAGGTAACATGCACATTTACACAGAAATGTAAAACATGAAAATCCATATTATATATTGTTTGAGAATATGTAATAAACATGTGAAAACATGAACTTTGGGATAAACACAGTTTTTACTTTGAGGAGACTAATTACAGTAGAGTAAAGGCTACTAAATCATAGAACGTTAATGACAAAGTCAAATTATACCTAAAATAATATAGTTCTTATTCTGGATGCTAAGTACATGTATTTTTACTGCCTTTTAGGAGGACAATTTTGCATATTTGAAACACTTCTCAAAAGACATAACATCTCTGCAACTGGAGCTTTTTTGCAAGATTATTATTGGTAGAAATTATTCACACACATTTGAAGAATTCCTAATTGATTTTACCTACAGATCTTTCTCAAAATATCTTCATCACACATCCTGAGATCTTGTTCATTCCAGGTCTCTGATCACTTGGCAACAAGTGATAGTTACCTCAATCTGTGACTTGAGGTAAATTCATACATAGTTTTAGTACTCTTTTTTCTTACCTCTTTCTCTCACTGCAGGACTCATATATTGTACTATGGGAAAAATAGTAGAAGTTTATTTTCACATCACAACTTATGCCATATTTTATAGGAGAGCACCTCACTCAAACTTCTCTTGTTGTCACTTTCTTAATTAGGTTATCGAATGATCAACTTATTATTTTATGAAGAATGCCACTGCTGTGCCATAGGTTACTAAGTTTCATTAGCAACAGGCCATGTCTTAATTATTTTACCACACAAAATAGCCCTTATTTTAAACGACACCAAAGAACATTAATTTATAAATTTATAGATAGATTGATGGCATCTATATCTAGGATGAATTGATTTTATTATTGCTTTCTTTTAAAGAGAATAATTTTAAAAAAACAGAAAGTGATATAAAATTTCAAAACAAGATGATATGAAATTAACAATGGTTGTTATAGTGCATAATACCATAGTCAAATTAGTTGTTCAGATTATTAGATATAAGCATGCATGGAAAACTGCCCCAAAATAAAGAAATCAACCAACAACAAATGTTGGAGATGTTGTGGGGAAAAGAGAACACTTTTTCATTTCTGTTGGGAATGTAGACTGGTATAAGCATTGTGGAAATCAGTGTGGAGACTCCTCAAAAAAGTAGGACTTGAAATCCCATTCAAGCTTGCTATCCCCCTACTGTAAATTTTCCCAGAGGAACTGAAAACATTATATTATAGTGAAATACGTGTACCTATGTTTAGAGCAGCACAATTTGTGATAGCAAAATCTTGGAAACAACCAAAATGTCCATCACATGAGGAATGGTCGAAAAAGATGTGGTATTTCTATAACATGGAGTAATACTGAGCTATAAAAGAATGATAAACTTAAAGTGTTTATATTAAAGTGCATACCACTTGAACATATACTCATAAGAGAAATGAACCAGACACACATGTGCAAATATCATGTAGTTTTTCTAGTATAAGAAATCAAAAGAAGAAATACAAATGGAAAGATACAAAAACAACTTAAAAGAATTTAGTCAGATAGGGTATTCTGAACTGCATATGTTGCAGGGTAATGTTCTACTTCTCTTCTGGAGGGTTAACAACCTAAGTTTGCAGATCAAAAATTGGAGAAATGGAAAGGCTCCAAGGTCAGACAATGTTTTGGATCTAGCCTTTCAAGGTCAGTGAAGACTCAGAACATATGAGAACCTGGAACTCAGTTGTGCCCCAAATTTTCTGTTCAAGGAGATTATGGAATCAAAGAGCAAGGTGATCAATGATATATAGTGTGCACGAGGAGGCGCACATTGAGAGAAAACCTTCTCTCAGGCTCTCACAGAGTGCAAACTGGTCAAGCAATAGCCATGACTCATCCACATGGCTGACACTAACAAAGGATCTACAGAGTGAGGTATAGGGCTACATGATAAACAGTGAGGGGACTTGACTGACCTCTTCAAATACAAAAGTTACTTTTTTGTGTTACAGGTCTTGCTTTATCTCATTCTTAACCATCCAGCAGAAAAGTATAAAAATGGGGCGTACAAAATAAGACCATAATCATAAGCTTAGGTGTAAATAGCTGCAGTCAACAACTTCTTCGGATAACCCCCTATTATTGTGAACCACTGAACTGTGTTGGATTGGTTCGCTGAATTCAAGCACCTATTATAATTGAATTACAATAGAATACACTGACAGGACTAAACAAAAAAAGAAGATACAAAGGAAAGACCATTCTTTGTTTTTATAAACAGTACAGTTAGGATAAATATGCAGTACTTTTTTGTAATTCTATGAGAAGAAAGATTTGCACTAATAGTGTGTGGATGTGATATTCTGTCTGCTTCTTGTACTATGGATAACCACTAGGAAGATAACAATGTAAAAAGCATTAATTATTGAAACAGTACTATAATTCAGCTTTTACAAAAAGATAAGTATATAGCTACATTCTCTTAATTCATTGAATAGAGGCATCTGCTCTAATAGTATTTGTAAATAGAATATCATGTATGCATCTTGTCCAACAAAAAACCACTACAAAAGGAATATGCAATATATTTATTATTGAATCTGTTCTACTAATTTGATTTGAAACTGTCTCGTTGCTACTTGTTCTTCAATAAAATAAAAAATTAAAAAACTAATTAAGCATTGACTGTTCATAGAAAGTCAATTCGTTGAGATAAGTGTCATTTTAATGCACATATCACCATACTTTAATGTTAGGAGGAGCTCAGATAAACTCACTTTTCTCCAGGTAGCATGCTTCTTTGTAGTAACAAAATACACAAGCTGGGTTGTATTCTTGACAGTTTTTTCCCTTAAAATTTCCACTAACTTAATATGTACTCCAGGCTGGATTTGAAATTGCAGTGCTCCTCCTTTTTCTGCTTCCCAAGTTGTAAAATTATAGGTGTGTACCATCACACATTGCAAACCATATCATTTTTGTGAGAAAGAATGTGCATGTTTTAACCCATGAGTTACCTACATCTTAAACGTTGTGTTCATTTAAATTTTGATTGCATTGGGAAAGCAGGGCATCACCAAGGCACATGTCAGCACCTACAAAAGGAAACCTTGTGTCCGTCTGATGACTAACAAACCTCCTCACTAGACAACCTTTGGTGAGTCTTTACAAAGAACAGATATTTCATGTCCATTCGGAGGGGTTCCTTTAAATAACCCCTTCCACAGAGCATATCACTGTCTTCTAGTCCTATTCCGATAAAATTCCTAACCAATTTTCAAGGTTCTCTAATTCACATTCCAGTTTTCTTTTCTTTTAGAGAAAGTTGACATCCATATATATTCTCTAAGTTTATGCTCCTTAGGAAGACTGAATTTACCTGTGCCCTTTAGGACCAACTCTGACGGAGGAGTAGTGCTGGCACCTGCTATCAATATATAATTTGGCTCTATGTGTAGCAGCCACACGTGTTTCCTGCAGCATCATCCAAAAGCCACTAAGGAAAAAAGAAGCTGCTAGGAAGTACTGAAGAGGACATGTGTGCTGTTGGTGATATAATTTCCTGGCAAGATCAAGAATATCAGTTATTTGCCTGGCAAGTGCAAGGTGCTGAGTTCAATACCTGGCACCATAAAAAAGAATATCAGTTACCAATGTATTTTACTACTGTATCTGCTCAAGACTGGTCCTGTAAATGCTGCTTCTATCTGAAGTTAGATTATTTATTGCCAGTCTTTGTTTTTATCCCTCGCAATTTGGTTAGTTCATAATTTATGAAGGGAAAATTAGATTACTTACTCATACAATGCATTGTGCTGAAACTTTCAACCCATGACAAACCCCTGCACTGTGTTAGGATGCTTTTATTAAGAAATGCTATTTGGCAAGAGAGATAGTTCAGTAGAACAAGTCCCTGCCTGGTAAGCACAGTGTCCTGTGTTAAAATGCCCAGTACAGCAAAAGCAAAAACCTTGGTGTAAAAGTTAAGACCCTGAAGAAAAGCCATGAAACAGTTCATGCAATTCCATTGGAATTGCCTCAGTTGGCACACAAGATCTGTGCCACAGATACTGCTGTCCACCATGAAATATACATTTATTATTTCGGCAGAGAAATGTTGTTTGATCAAATTGACTAACATTTCTGTTATAATGTACTTTTGGTATTTTGCACATGGAATCTAGTCATGTGTGTGTGTGTGTGTGTGTGTGTACGTGTGTGTGTGTGTGTGTGTGTGTGAGAGAGAGAGAGAGAGAGAGAGAGAGAGAGACAGACAGAGAGAGTTCCTGTGTTTGTGTATGATGTGAGTGGTAAGAACAAAGAATGATTATATAACACACATTTTCAGTATTGTATGATACCAAAACAGTGACACTAAAATTTAGTTCAGTGCAAACAAAAGTTAAATATAGCCTCCTTGTGGATAACATGGGAATAGCTGAGGCTGTCTTTTATTAAATAAGAGGCTGGAAAGGGAGGTTGGGGTGAGCAAAGCAGATAGTAATTTTTATCTTAATTTACAAACTCCAACTGCATCTACTCTTATTTGCTTTTTCTCTCTGTAAGAGAGACAGCTGAATTACATCGTCACTGTCAGCTTTCAAATGCAAAATGTTCATAATCAACCTTTCATTAAGAAAAAAATTCAAGAGACAAAAATGTTGCTGTGTGAGCTAAAGCAGAGAAAAGTTAAATCACAACAGTAATGAAGCCAGGTGATTAAGACAAATTAACACATTTTCATGATGAACAGAAAGTAGGGAAATGGAAATGGTTGGGGTGTGTTCTTCCCACACAATATTTTGTCAGAATTTTCTTATTGTGGATGCAACACTTTCAGCAATTCAATTTACAAATTAATTTCTCAAATATGGCTCTAAACAGCTCATTAACTTTTATACCTTTTTTACTTGAACTTGTGTCGTATTCCTGTAAAAGCGTGCAGCAAAACAATGCTGTAGTTTAAAAACCAACTGGCAGCATGAAGAGTAAAGGACTAGATAGGTACTTCACACTGTTCTATTACTAAGCCCTCAAACATGCAGGTGTGTCAAAGAGCTTCTGGCCCCCAGTACAAAATGAAATCACTTCCAAATGCTGGGTCTCTAGATTGCTGTGTTCTCCCTGCTGGAAAGGTGATGTTTGCATTTTAGTTTGCTTTCTACAAGGATAAAAGACACCAAAACAGAGAAGGGAAGACATATTTTTAACGACTGTCTGCATTAATGCTGAGGGGTAGCCGCTTTTGTCTTACTGACACAGGAATTCATTTTGTTTATTTGTTTGTTTGTACAAGGCCTTAAAAAATTTCAGACTTGTAGTGATCCATTTGTCTCAGCCTCAGCCTCCCTTAGTGCTAGGATTACAGCTGTGCCTCACTAAACCCGGTTCCAGGGAAGGCACAGCATGCAGTACCAGGGATTGAGCTCTGGACCTTGAATTTTCCAGGAAGGCACTTGTGCCACTGAGCTGTCTCTCTAGCCCTAACATAGTAAATCTTACAGGAAAGATTCTTGTTATAGTAAACAAGTCATAAGAAAATTACTGGGGATGCTTTTCCATGTGTGATATATATCAGTGGGTAAAGCCAGTATCATAAAGGAAGGGTTCAGGGCTTCCATCTGATTTCATATTATAGAAATACACATTTTGTGATGATTGGTAGAAACAGTGGCTGTAAACTAGGCAAAGAGACAGTGCAAGTTAGAAATGGCTGCATTTGGACACATTCAAGCTCTCTCAGTGGAAGGACTTGAAAGGTTTTAATAAGAACTATGCATTGCTATAATTTAGATTCTCACTTTTCTTCCAGCAGTTTCTATCACCTGCCCTTTGTTATTTTTTTGCTGTTTCCTTTCTTTGTTCTTGGCAATTATAATCAATTTAATTCCTACCTTAGTGCTTAAACTCATGCATTTCCTGGCATAAATATTAAACTCTCATAAAAATATTGCTTAAAGTGACAGAAACATGGACTTCGCAGATCCAGCAGCAGGGTTTGCTTCCTGGCTCTAATTCTTTCTAGTACAATGATCCTAGCAGCAATGTTAGGTGATATTTTTTAAACTCGCTGAGCCTATTGCCTTTATGTTTGTCTCATAGCTGATGATAACTATATTAGTTTTTGTCGTCTTATCTCATGCTATATGATCAGTTTGACCAAGGATTCCCTTGGTATGTACCTGTACTTAAATAACACCTGTTCACCCACCCTTCCCAACTTGTTCAATTAAATCCCTCTCAAGTAGACTTCCTAGAGTCTTGGGATATATGTGCTGCTTTTGGTGTCTACGGCACCAGAAGCCATACTCTTGTATCAGTGAATAGTCTAGCCTATCAGAAAAATGTCTTTGTGGGTATAGATATCTATGTTTTACTGGCCCAATGGATCTATGAGATAAAAATACATGCTCATGCTGTATCCTGGCACTTACCACAGTGCATGATTCAAGGGAGCTGCTGCATATGCAAAGGTTTATGGAGCTGAAATTTTCCTTGAAAATTACATTACACATTGTATGTAAATCAATTTGTGCTCCTGGAGCATAGTTGGTTGATGGTTCTGCTTAATTTAATTTTTAAAAATCATAAAAATGCCTAGTGAGAACAGATTATTTCATAGGACACTTTTTTCATAGACTAATGTTACTCACAGAGAAGAAGACCTTGAAGGAAGTCTGGCTGCCCCAGGGTACAAAAGCAAAGGCCATTGCTTAGTACTCTTGCTTGGTGCCACATGGTTGCAAATTAATTATGTGTCAAATGTGTGATTGAAATAATCATCCCCCATGGAAAGCCTTCTTTTGTTCTTTTTGCCATATTTAGCTACCTTCTTTTCTAAGATTTTACAACATTACTCCTAGTCTTATAATAGCACCTTACAGACTATAATTTTCTGTTTTTTGTTTATAAACTATGTGGTACTCCTAAAACGTGTTCTATTTCATGTGTGCAATTGAATCTCAGCCCTTAGCACTGTGTTTGCTAAAATATGCAATAAGCATTTTTCAGAAATGGACTTTATCACTATTAATTGGATTAACATTAAAAACTTTCCTTCCAGCTTTTGGCCTCATTAAGTGTGTTGATTATCATAGTGTGTGTTAGGACATTTAACTTGCTAGAATTTTCCTGGTAGACACAGCACTATGGCTGCCTAATTTCTTTATTTATTTTTCAAAGTAAAATAAGCCTTTATTTTATTGCGTTGTCTCCTGGGTTTCTTTTTTTGCATAATTTTATTGAGAAACAAATACCAATGAGACATTTTCAAATCAAATTAGTAGAATAGTTTCAATAATTAATACATTGCACATTGTTCTTTTAGTGGTTAATTGTTGTACAAGTTGCAGACATGATATTGTATTTACATACACTATTAGAAAGAATCCTTCTATTCATTGAATTAAGATAATGCAGCTGTATATCTACCTTAACAATTTTGAATATACAGATACAAAATGTTCATTCATTTCTAACCCCTTTTTGTTTAGTTTTGTCAAATAATATTATAGATGTGTGAATTCATCAAAATATTCCCAAGTAGTCCAGTAGTCCATAATAGTATTGGGCTTTCCATAAGTCTGGCAGTGTCAGAAGTTGCTGACTAGAGTCTTTTACAGCACAGCATAACGATATGGTTTTACTTCTTATATTTTGATTTAATAATTTTCTGCTGGATGGTTAAAACAAACATAAAGCAAGAACTATGTAAGAAGAATTGTAGCTTTTGAAGCTAATTAAGGCCATTCAAATCCCCTCAGGATTTATCTTGAGACCCTGTACCACGGTTTGTAGACCCTTTGTGGGTGTCAGCCATGTGAATGAGTCACAGCCATTGCTTGAGCAATTTGCTCTCTGTGAAAGCCTGAGAGAATGTTTTCTCTCCATGTGACTCTCCTTAGGCACACTCTACATCAATGATCACTTTCCTCTTTGGTCCCATAATCTCCTTGATGAGAATATTTGGGGCACAACTGAGTTGCATGAAGTTATAGTACACGTTCTCATAGGTCCGGAGTCCTCACTGACATTGACAGGCTACAGATAAAATGTTGGATATCCATGAAGCCCTCCTTTTTATTTAATTTTTGGTGTGCAAACTTAGGTTGTTAATCCTACAGAAGAAAATCTTATTGTTATTAACGTACTTAACCTCGCTATCTGTCTGAATATCTAACATTTTAGGCTTAAACGTGGAATAGGTATTTTTCAAGTATCAATATATTAACCTTTAAGTCCCTACAAAATATAACATAAAAATTTTATACAATAAAAATATATTTTAAAAATAGGGAAAAAAACAATTATATATGTTAATGCATAGGTTTATAAATCTAACAGTATACAGCATTGTAGCAGGAGAGTCCCACCTCACTCCTATTACTCTCTGCAGCCTTCATTCACCACCCCCTCCTTTTTAAACAAACATCTACCAGAGAAACTGCTCAGCAGCAACCAGCATGTCCTCACAAATAGCATCTATTCAGAAAACCAGAATGACAGGCACTCCCAGCCTGAAACTACTACAAATTAGCATCTTCAGTGCAGTTTCTTAGTTTACAGTTATCAGCATATATCGTTAGTCACGGTGAGAATGCTTCCAATTAATGCAGATTCGAAAATCTTCTGAAGATTCTGAGAATCATTGCTTTGCCCATCTTGGACATATAATTGTATAGCTTTGCCACTGTCGTGTTTTTTACCTCTTCTCCTTGCTCTCTTCATTTTCTAGTCTACAAGTTCTTGCTTTCCTTTTAAGTGTGTTCTGGCTTTCTATTTGCATTTGTTCTTTTCAGTTATTATACTAGGGAGACTATATGATATTCATACATGTGTGTCTGATTTATTTCACTTTTGGGTAAATGTTCAAGTGGCATCCACTGAAATATAAAGGCTTCGAGTTTATCATTCTTTATAACTGAGTAATACTCCATTGCATAAAAATACCACATCTTTTTCATCCATTCCTTAGGTGACAGGCATCTTGGTGGTTTACAAGATTTGGTTATCACAAATTATGATTCTATATACATAGGTACTCATATATTACTATGATATGATTTTTTCAGTTCCTGTGGGAAAATTCCCAGTAGGGGGATAACTGGCTTCAGTGGGATTTCCAGTCCTAGGTTCTTAAGGAGTCTTCACACTGATTTCTATAATGGTGGCACCAGTCTACATTTCCACCATCAGTGGAGAAGTGTTCCTTTTACCCCACAGCCTCTCCAGCATTCATTGTTGGCTGATTTGTTTATGATAGCCATTCTTTCTGGGGTGAGATGATATTTCAGGGTTGTTTTAATTTGCATTTCATGGACGAATATTGATGTGGAGCATTTTTCTTTTTCTTTTTTTTTTTTTTTTTTTTTTTTTTTTTTTTTTTTTTTTTTTTTTTTTTTTTTTTTTTTTTTTTTTGTCTTTTTGAGACAGGGTCTTGCTATGCAGCTCAGGCTGGCCTTAAGCTCACTTTGTAGCTCAGGCTGGTCTTGAACTCACAACAATCCTCCTGCCTCAGCCTCCCGAGTGAGCATTTTTCATATATGTAATTACTTCTTAATTTCATCCTCTGATAAGTGTGTATTAATCTCAGATGCCCATTTCTGGATTAGGTCTTCAAATATAAGGGCCCTGATGTATTTTTGTTCTTTATAAATTCTAGAGAGCAGAGCTTTGTCTGAGTGCTCATTAGTTAAGATTTTTTTTGAAATTTGTGGGTTGTCTTTTCTTTTTGTTGGTAATTTATTTTGACATGCAAAATCTTCTCAATAAGATTTGCTCCCAATTGTTAATTCTTTCAAGTGCTTCCCGTGCAAATGACATGTTTGTTCATGAACTCTTTGCCTACCTCTATGTCAAGAGTTCGTCCTACTTTCTCTTCTAGGAAATTTACTGTTATTCCATGTTGACTTCAGTTTTACCTCTGAGAACTGCTTTCATCACATCATAAATTCCAATAAGTTGTGCTTCAATTTTAATTGATTTGTCAATATTGTTGAATTTCTTGTTTGATTTCCTCTGTACCCATTGATTGATGAGTAGGGCGTTTAATTTATGGGGTTTTTCTGGTTTCTTTTGTCATTTATTTCCAGTCTCATTGCACTGTTGTCAGATAATATGTATGGGATAATTTTTGTTTTCTTGCATATAATTAAGCATGACCTATGTACCAGTATGTGGTCTATTTTAGAGAATGACCCATGTGCAGCTGAAAAAAATATGTATTCAGCTGCGTTTTGGAGGAACACTCTGTATATGCCTACTAAGCCTATTTGTTTCAAACTCTTGTTCAATGGTGTTACTTCTTTGCTGATTTTTTTGTCTGGTTGACCTATCTGTGTTTGCTGTTGAGACTGTCTGACAACAGAATAGCTACCAATTTTTTTTCTGTTGTGCTGGGGCATGTGGGGCATGTAGTTTTGTTTTCCATCCTTTGACTTTCATCCTATGAATTTCGTTTTGATTTATGTGTATTTCATTTATACACCATATTGTTGAATTTTGTTTCCTAAACCACTGTGCCAGTCTACTTCTATTAATTGGTAAATTGAGTTCATTTACATTTAAAGAGTTTTTCAGGGTATAGTAGTCTGCGCTGGAATTTATTTTCGTAGAAGACATGAAATACTGTGCTCCATGCTCTTCTTGCCTTCATGGTTTGTGAAGAAAAGTTGGCCTTAATTCTGATGGGTTTTCCCTTCAATGTAAACTGCTTGTTTTCTATAGCGGCTTTCAGTATGTTATTCTTGTGCTGAATTTCTGGGATCTTGACTAGTATATGTCTCAGTGTGTTTTTAATTGGGTTGAAGTTATTTTGTGTTCTGTATGGTTCAGTTACTTGAATGCTAGATTGTTTCCTCATATTTGGGAAGTTTTCTCCTATTACTTCTGCCCATATTCTTTTATCTCATTTGTATTGACTC
Organism: Ctenomys sociabilis; assembly: GCA_004027165.1. Taxonomy (NCBI): domain Eukaryota; kingdom Metazoa; phylum Chordata; class Mammalia; order Rodentia; family Ctenomyidae; genus Ctenomys; species Ctenomys sociabilis. The sequence continues at coordinate 16,638 of PVKA01030947.1, forward strand.
CTTCTTTCTCATTGATGCCTGTTAGTCTCAAATGGTTCATCTTTACATTGTCTTGCAAGTGATGTATTAATTTTTCCTGCATTCTAGTTCTTTTGATGTAATCTTTTGTTACCTTTCAACTAGCTGCACCAGCTGAGTGTCAACATTTGACACTCAGTCTTCACTTTCACTCAAAATGTTTTGCAGGCTTGTGTTTGAGATTTTAAGTTCCTCTATATCTCTTTGACTCTACTTCATGTGATCTATTTTTCCTGTATTTCTCACTGAAGGAGTCCATCATTTTTTCTGATCTCCTATATTTATCAATGTCTTCTTTAGAAGCACCTGTTAATTCTTTTACTGCAGAGTTTTATTCAGGTTGGGTTTTCTCCATATGGTTCTGTATTTGATTCTTCACATCACATGCTATGAATTCAGCGATTTCTATTTCTTTAATTAATTCTTTAAATTTCTCTCTACCTTTCTGCTGTTGCTTATTTACTTCTGATGCTATTATTTCATACATTTCAGCTGAGCTAGAGTCCTCTGCACTTGTTCTCAGCCGGCACTGGGTTTCCTCATTTTTCTGCATTTAATTCTTTATTTCAGATGTTATGTATTCAAAACTTTCTTTTCTTGTTCCAGAAGTTAATTCTGCTTTGAGTTCCTCTATACCTTTCTGCTGTTGTTTCTTTACAACCGACACTATTAATTTATACAATTTGGCTTGACTAGTTTCCTCTGCACTTGTTCTTGCTGGGTTTGAGGCTTAAGATTGCATTTTGCTCCTTATCTTTGTAATTTCATATAGCACTAACTTCTTACCTGTTGTGTACAGCTTTGGTGCAGTTATCACCTTAGCACCTACTGAAGTTCGGGTACAGATCTATTAAGTTTGAGTTTATCCACTTATTCCCCTTTTGGGTCTAGCTCCCATGTTAAGCTCCTTCCTGCTGCAGCCCTTGGAAGTGAACCTATGGTGCCCCTCTGGCAAATCAGTGAATATGTAGTGCTTCTCTGTTGTGTGCTTGGTCCAGGGGATGCAGGGTAGTGCAGAAGTTCTCTCATACACTAGCTTGAGCTGGGGTTGGAGTACATGGGAAGGGTGGATGGAGGTTTTCCCAGAGAGCAGGGTGGAAAAGATCCCAAGAATGTGGAGAAGGACTCACTCAGGGTCTTGCCTGGAATCTCTCCGTCAGCAAAGGGGAGCAGGAGCTCACCCTCATATTCTCCAGGCCTCAGCATGGGTTGGATAGGAGGGCTGGAGGGGTCCCGTGAGAGCGACAGATTATTTACCTTTTAAATTTTTATTTTTTAGGTGGAACCTAGGATTGAACTTAAGCCCTTGAGCTTGCCAGGGAAGCACTTACTCCACTGAGTCATTTCCTGGGCCACCGAATTTATTCTATAAATTGCTTATTAGTTAATTTTGAATAATCACACTTTCAAAAAATATAGTATAGTGTGACAATAAATTTTCCATATAGTGGTGTAAATCATCCATTGCACATTTCTACTTGCTAATTCTTGATGTAAGCAAGTATTTACATACAGTATTCCCATTGTAATAGTGTTTGGTATGGGAAAAGCATAGCTTTTTTATTTTAGGCATAAAAACCATTATAGAAGAGATTCAACCTTGTGAGTAAAGTTTTGCTAATGATTTGTCATGTTATGATAAATAGCTACTGTCTGAATGTTCTAAGTTTGACAAGAAATTTCAACACCCTTTCCATTCTAAAAGATATTCTCAGGCAGAGCTACCCAAGAATTTGGAGAAGTATCCACGACCTATCTGTTTGCTTTAAACATATGCCTGTTATTAGTAGAAGTTGAGATAAATAAGGCCAATTGAAGAACTCCTAGTGCATATTAAAATGCTCAACTACAGCCAAGTGTAAAGGAGATTTACTTAAAGCTAATGGGAAGGCAGGAAATGTGCAATGCTTTTCAGTATAACTTTTGTGCCAGAGCGCTAGCTTTACTAATTCAGTGGGACTCATTTTCATGATTTTTATTCAAGGTGACAAGATGGAGAAGTACAAATCCTTCATTGTTGTTGTACATCTCAGGCACTTTGTATTTGATGTAGTAATAAGTAAAAGATAAAACTGTAAGTCATAGAGCTAATTGAAATCTAGATGAGCACAAGACGTTCAGGTGACAGAATATTGAAAGGATTGACATTGCTTAGAGAATAAATAAATCATGGGTCATTAGAGGGATTGATAGCACACTTTAATAGATGAAGGAAAATACTGCTGGTCACTCTGATATCATTATTCAAATGCAAGAGAAGTAGCTAAGAGAGAAGGGAAGGTATCTGTTCAGGGTTGAAAAACTTCTGTATGTATTTTAGGGTAGAAGAAGCACAAGATTATTAGTAGTATGGGATATAAACACAGAATAAATGGATGGGTATTGACAAAATAATATTTAACAATTTGGAAGATTTAAGATTGTTATGATTATGGGGTATAATGATTCATTTGGGAACTGATAAAATTTTGGGTAGAACTGGTATACTTATGAGCAGACACTTTTTTTGGTTTGTTTTGCAGAACCGGGAATTGAACTCAGACTCTTGCACTTGTTAGGTAAGCGCTTATTCTACTGAGCCATCTCCCTGGCCACTTGAGCTGAGAATTTTGGCTGCATTCAATATTCTGGGTAATAATCAGCTTCTCTTCTGGATGGTTAACAACCTAAGTTTACAGATCAAAAATTGGAGAAATGGAAGGGCTACAAGGTCAGCCAACATTTCAGCCCTCACCTTTCAAGGTCAGTGAAGACTCAGGACGTAAGAGAACTTGTACTGTAACAACATGGAACTCAGTTGTGCCCCATATGTTCTCATCAAGAAGATTATGGGGCCATAGAGGAATGCGAACGATGATGTACAGTGAGCTTAAGGAGTCACATGGAGAGAAAACTTTCTCACAGGCTTTCCCAGAAAACAAATTAATCAAGCAATGGCCATGACACATCCACATGGCTTACACAGATAAAGGATCTACAGTGTGAGCTACGGGGTTACAGAATAAACCCTGAGGGGAGTTGACTGACATTATCAGACACAAACATTACATTTCTTTTTGTATAGGTCTTGCTTTATCTCAGTCTTAACCATCCAGCAGAAAAGTATAAAAACGAGGTATATGAAGTATAGCCATAATATGCTGAGCTATAAATGGCTCTAGTCAACAACTTCTTTGGATACCCCACTATTATTGTGGACTGCTGGACTGTGTTGCAGCGTTTTGCTGAATTCAAGCACCTGTAATAATTGAATGAGAATAGAATACCCATCTCTGACAGAACTAAACAAAAAAAAGGGGGGATAGAAACGAAGGACCATTCTATATTTGTATATAGAGAACAGTTAGGATAAATATGCAGCTACTTTTGCATACTTCTATGAGAAGAAAGATTTTCACTAATAGTGTTTGAACAGGATATCCTGTCTGCTTCTAGTACTTTGATAACCACTAGGAAGATAACAATGTACAAAGTATTAATTATTGAAACTGTACTATAAATCAGCTTTTAAAAAAAGAGATGTATACAGCTACATTCTCTTAATTCATTGATTAGAGGCATCTACTCTAATAGTGTTTGTAAATAGAATATCATGTATGCACCTTGTAGAACAAAAAAGCTCTATGGAAACAATATGCAATGTATTAATTATTGAATCCATTGTATTAATTTGATTTGAAATTGCCTCATTGTTATTTGTTCTTCAATAAAATTATGGAAAAAAACAGGAAAATAAAAAAAATTCTGAGACAAATATGGAAAACCTGCAGGAGGTATTTTAGATGATCATAACAAATCTTGATTGGGGTACTGAATTATCGTTAAAGGCAAAGGATGTTGAGCGAGGTTATAAGAATAATGTAACAAAGAGCAATATTGATACTGTTTTGATCCACGTTATGATGATATAATGATGAATACAGTCCTCATGAGTGGAATTTATGTTAGTGTATTAGTCAGTGTTCTATTGCTCTAAATAATTATGGATGGGAATTATATAAAGAAACAAAGATATATTTATCTCACTTAGCTTTACATTATTGGAAATGAAAGTCCAGGGCCTTATAGTATTATTCTTTGCTCTCTGGTGCTGGCACCACTTGGCTGATTCCCACTAAGGTGGGTGGCATCCTAGTGGGAATATGTCTGTACAAAGAGATTATATAATGAGACAGGAATCCAAAGAGTGGGAGCTGATGAGCCTTGTGCTTTCATAACAACTCATACTAGCAAAAGCCACTTATTTGAAGCTTCTTGCAAGGGAACACAGGTACTTATACACCCTTATCTGAGGAATGGTCTTCCCTAATCAGGGCTTGTCATCCTGCTCAACAAAGCATTCAGCTTTGAGCAGTATGCACGTGGTACATGGAGGAAAGTATGGGACACCTTCCAAGGCCTCCATATCTGAATGAAACCTGATGATTAATGGGTGATAGATATCACATCCAGATCTCACTCACATCTAAGTCTGTGAGATCTGATGAGAAATCTGTGAGATTCTGAGAAATCAACAATCATCAATATTTATCCCTTTCAAGGAAATGTGACCAAAGACTGAATTTATTTTCACTAGTCTCAATTCTTAAAAGTTCCTTCACTATCCATGTATTTGCCACACTGCGGAAGAAGTTTCTCACACAGGAATTCCTGGAAGAAACAGAGAGACAGGACCCAAACCATAGTACTTCTCACAAGAGTGTCTGAGAACTATATAATCTCTTTCATATTATAAAGGCACAATACAAAGCAACTTTCACTAAAGCAGAAGACAGGCCATCATTAAAGATCAAACCTGAACTCACATTTATGTAGGGCTTCCCACACTCCATAACTGACGGACATAAACTTCCATTATTTAAAAATGCTCACTTAATAAAATTTTTCAATAACAGCCTCAGTGGACCAAGAGAGATCATTGGAACATACTCATAGAACTACATATACTGCTATGACTAATGCATAAATGTTTGCAGAAAGCAGTTGTGCACAGTGGCAGTAGATAGGGATTGGAATCATTTTGAGGTGCATGTCAGAAAAGTGTATAAAAAAAGAAAAGTGTGCATTTCCATGAACTTCTAAGAGTGACTTTGGTGAGGTTTACAAGGAGACTTATAGAGAAAGCTTCATCTTCAGAGAATAGCATGTGACTCAGTTCATTGTGTTGCTACAAATATGTATGGTCAAAGGCATTTTTATGAGGTGCCAAGTGTAAATGAAGAACATGCTGTTGTTCAATAGAGAAAGTCATCTTGACCATATATTAGCGAAGAGCTTGAATGAAACGTGTTTGCAGCTCCATGATGGTGGTAATTAGTACTCATAAATAATGAAACTAAATATTTGGTGGACGAAATGTCTAAGAAGCCACTGAATGAGATTGGTTTACTTTTGAATATGTAATGTAAATGTTAGCAGGAAGAAATGGCAGGACAAAATTATTAACCAAAAATGAAGCAAATTGTAAGGATTTGGAAATTTTATTAAAACCTCTTAGTCAATGAAGATGAAATTTATTTGAATTGTCCCTGTAAACCAAAGACAGTTAATATAATCAAGACACAGGATTCATTAGTTTGTTCTCTATACTAATCCCAAAAATAATTTCCCATGGCTACAGAATAATAAATGAGATTATCAAAAAGCTGTACCCCAAACCCTTGCTCCAGAGTACCATGGCCCAAGAGTGAACACACTATCAGAAGATGAGCCACCATTGCTCTGAACTGCTTTATCTTATATGTTCCTGTCCCTAAAGGTTGTAACAAAAGTCCTCTGTTTCCCTAAGTGAGGTTGGAAGAGGCATCACTTGGAAATATTGTGCACTGAAAAAATCCTCTTGGATCATATCTGTCTCTACCTATATCTCAAAGAATGCCCTGGGAGACCTGGTGGAGCCAAGTATAGAACTCCTATAGGGAAGGAAAAGAGCTCCTCTACTAGGAGAAACTCAAAAACATGGGTTAAAGGACACAAGTAGAGTTGAAGGTATTTCTGAAACTCTCAGATGTGCATGAGGTTGTAAAATGGGATAGCTGCAACTCTTACATCCAATGGTTCAGTGAGGACTGTCCCACAGAACATGGGGTGGGTCTGCACAGAGACTCAATGGTTCTGCCCTGATCCCATTAGGCAACATTGAATGAAAGAAGACTTCTAGAGCTTTAAGATCTGCGATTTCCCATTTTCTTTGTTCTAATTTCTCCTTTATCCAATGCAATCCATAAGTTTGCTGTTACATGATTAGTATTTTTCAAGCACATAACTTCTTTGATTTGCATTTTCACAATGGAGAGAAATTTCCCCACAGGATGAATATCACACATGCCTAATTAAGTAGTATTACATGAGTCTTTGTATTTAGTTATTTTATTTGATGTTAAAACAAGTTAAGACTTTGGGGGCTATTAAGATGGACTAATTATATTATGCTTGTCAAAAATATATAAATTTTGGGAAAGAAAGGCAGAACTCCATGGTATGAATATTTGTGTCCCACCAATGTTCACATAGAATTCTAACCCCAAAAGTTATGGCATTACAAGGTGAAGCCTTGCAATGTGATGAGGTCCTCAGTGGTCTGAGCTCAGAAAAGTGAACCATTCTCTTTAGGAAATTAATCCCAGATAACTGTCTTTCCATGTCTACTATGTAAAGACATATATAAAAGTCCCTTCTATAAATCAAAAAGTGTGTTCTCACCAAATAAAAATTTGACCAGTGCTTTGGAATTGACCTAATCAGCATTTACAAATATCAGAAATGTAGGTATTTTATTTATAAGTCACACACTTTACAACAATTTTTTTATAGTTGGATGGACTGACTAGGATATATACCCATTCTACTTCCTAAATATGAGGTCATGATATACAGGCAAATAAACAAACTTTATTAGGCATCACCACTGAATGGCCACTAGATTCAGGAAGCAGAAAAATCAAAGTGAACATCATGACATGTTATGGCAGGGAAGGATATCTGGAGAGATTTGGAGAAGAAAGAGGAAGTATATAGTGATATGAGCAGAATAATCATAGGATACTGAGGGAAGTAGCATATGTTTTAAGAGATATTCAAGGATATAAAAAACTATGAGACATTACAAAAGACTGGGTTGTAATTTTTCTAATCCAGTTATTCCCATAAGGTCTGTGAACATGCCAAGACATACATTTCTATGTACAAATTCAGCAGTTGTGTGGAGTGAGGTAAATTCTAAGTGACTTCTAGAACAGATATATGCAGACTTAGAAAATTGGTATACCTTTAAAATTAATAATATTTACACCATAGTTTCTCTAAGAAGGATTTCCTAATTTGAAGTACAGATGGTGAACTCAGAAGCTATTTTGGTTCATTTTTTCCATGTTAAATGTAGAAAGCAAATGAAAAAATAACATAATCTTCCCAAGAAAAAACAAGAATCATAATGATTTATAATATTTGGAATTACTATACACATTGGGGAGGGAATAGAAACTGAAGTGTCTTAGTTGCATTTCTTTCATTGTTGAGACAAAATTCCTGGCCCACAAAAGTAAGGAGAAAATACTTAGCTTACAGTGTGTTGAGGTATTAGTTCATTTTTTCAGTTCATTTCAGTTCTGGCTGTCTCCAAAGCAGGGAGCTATGGCAAAGGAGAAACAATTCATGGTGGGCAGAAGGTAATAAAGCAAACAAGAGAGAAGATAATATTCTTTATTTCTCTCATATTGTGTCCAGTCTACCAAAATTAGAGAAGTGTAAATCCAGTTAGTGGAGTGACCCAACAATTACCCACCTTTAATCTCAGCTTTGCATTATGAATCAATCACATATTTTAGGCTTAGCCATGTCCAAAAACCCTGAACCCAATAACTGCTAGAGAACTTGGGGTACTTATAAAACACATATCCTAACACTAAGAAATTTTTCATCCTTTCCTCTTTAAAATAAGTGAATTTTTTTTTTAATTTTTCTAGGTAACAAATTATGACTACTTTAGTGACTCAAAACACTAAATATTTACTGTGTTAGGTTTACCATGGAAAAACATTTATTAGGTCAAACATTCCTGGTGTTCAACATTTCCTAAGGTTAAAAACCACCTTTCAATCAGGGCTTCCTTCACTTCTGAAGTTTTGGTTTCACTTCTAATTTTTTTAATGTATTTAGTGCAGAGTGACACTATACAGCTCATACTCGCAGTGATTCTCTTGTTTTCAACCTCCCTGGCACTGGGATTACAGGTGTGGTCACTGGCTCAGTGTACCAGGGGTTGGAGCTGAAGCTCCATATGTTGCAAGGAATTGAATGTGGGTCTCTGTCCTTGCCTAGGCAGGCGCTTAGTCTGCCCAGCTCTCTAGGCAGTATTTCACTTCTACTTTTATTGGTTGTTTCCAGAATTCACTTCTGGAGCTGTAGAACTCAGGTAGCTCTCTTCCTCAAGGTCAGCTGTAGCAATTTTGTATTGTTTCTAATCTCTGGGGTAATGCAATATTTAAAACCCTCAGCTAAAAGGTTCACTTGGTGATATTATCCCAATTTTCTGGTCATATTTCTGTTACTTTGAGCCACATGTGGTGTAATGACGAGTAGGACTGAATGACCTACGCTCCAGTCCTGACTGTGCAACTAATTTTCACCATGACCTTTAGAAAGGCAAGCAAGAAATGGCGATTTATTCTTTATGCCCTGAAAAGGGCATGATATTGCAAGATAAAATTTTATTATAATAGAGAAAATTAGTTAATAGAGAAATTATCTTGACATAACTGAAATTAAGCCTTAAAGAAAAAAATTGAAATCTTTATAATCTTAAAAGAATACAAGAGTGGAAAAGGGTTTATAATGAAGAGGAAGAATTGCATAATTAAAAGATATTTAAATGATGTCGAATATTCCTTAATTTTGTCAGCAGTTTTTGTTTGAATTCTGTGGAAGTGCATGTTGCTGAAACAAGTGCCAGGAAGTTAGCACCTGGATTTGTAAAACAATCACATAAATGATAACAAAGTCCTTTGGGTCTTATTTGTAAAACTGTCATCTCTCACTCATTACAATTCTTCTACTGTCTTAAATATTTTTTCTGGATCCTTCAGGCTTTTATATGTGTGCTAAAAACAAGGCACAAAAAACTGGCATCATGAATGTCCTGGTGATATTACTAAACATAAACCTATATTGTATGTTCAGTGTTTGGTTTGTAGACCAAATCTATGAAATTCATGAAGCTCTACTGTTAGACTTCTAATAATGCACCACATCACTAGCTATCCATGAAATGCAAATAAAAACAATACTGAGATACCATCTCACTTCAGAAGGAATGGCTATCATAAGGAAATCAACCAACAACAAATGTTGGAGAGGTTGTGGGGAAAAGGGAACACTTCTCCACTGCTGGTGGGAATGTAGACTGGTATAACCATTGTGGAGGTCAGTGTGGAGACTCCTCAAAAGAGTAGGACTAGAAATCCCATTCAAGCCTGCTATTGCCCTACTGGGAATTTTCCCAGAGGAACTGAAAACATTATATAATAGTAATGTATGTGTACCTATGTTTGTAGCAGCGCAATTTGTGAGAGCAAAATCTTGGAAACAACCAAGATGTCCGTCACATGAGGAATGGTTGGAGAAGATATGATATTTCTATATAATGAAGTATTACTCAGCTATAAAGAATGATAAACTTGAAGCATTTTTATTGAAGTGGATGCCACTTGAACATATACTCGTAAGTGAAATAAATGAGACACACATGTGCAAATATTGTATAGTCTCCCTAGTATAAGAAGTCAAAAGATGAAGTACAAATACTAATGTACAACAACTAAAAAGAATTGAGTCAGATAGTTAGGACAAACTGAAAAGCATATGCTTCAGGGTACTAATCAACTTTTGTTCTGGATGGTTAACAACCTAACTTCACAGATCAAAACTGGAGTAATAGAAGAGCCTCAAGCCCAGCCAACATTTTGGCCCTAGCCTTTCAAGGTCAGTGAAGACTCAGGACATAGGAGAACCTGTACTGCAATATCGTGAAACTCAGGTGAGCTCCAAATTTTCTGAACAAGGAGATTATGGGGCCACAGAGGAAAGAGATTGAAGTTCTATAGTGTGCCTGGGGAGAGTCACATGAAGAGAA
>PVKA01030948.1:0-26786 GCA_004027165.1 Ctenomys sociabilis
GGGGCTGGGCGGGGGCGGGCGGGATGGAGCAGGACGGCGGAGTCGGCCACGCTGTCTCATCTGGTGTGGTCTTGTACATATTGACGAGTTTTTCCCGAATTTCTGTCTTAGCTACTGTTGCTTTCCCAGGGTGAAGGACATCAATGACCATTTGTTTCCTTTGAAGAAGTTGGTTGGTTGTGAACTTCTGAGTTCGGATAGTTACTGTGTCATTCATGATGGCAACAGATCCTCACACAGGCCGGGAGGCAAAGAGAAACGTTCTGCTCCAGCCACTCATATCAATGCGCAAGGAAGGAGCCCCTACTCCAGTATTTTGGACTCTGCAGTATAACAGCACAACTTCTGGGTCTCTAGGATAACTGAGACCAAGCTGCCTATCATTAATGACTCTATACTGACTTGTCTTTGTTTCTTCCCTAGCTCACTTTCCAAGTCCTGTAATGATGACTCACAAAATCACCTCCTAAATAAACCACTTGAAATTAAATCCTGTCTCAGCATGTACCTCAAGGAGAAGCCATCCTAAGATCCCAATCATCCCCAACAAACAGAATAAGGCTGGGGAGATATCTGGGCAGTATAACCACTTGCCTGGCAAGCACAAGGACCTGGCTTAGAGTCCCAGTAACAGGTCCTGCTCCATGCTGGCCACCGGAACCAGGCATGGTGTTGCACACCTATAATTCTAGAGTTGGGGAGGCTGAGACAGGAGGATCACAACCAGTGTGAGCTGCTAAGTGATACCCTGTACCAAATACATAAATAAACAAAAGATGTAAAAAAAATAAATTTATAGAAAGGAACTGGATATGCTTAAGTCAGTGTCCCTTCTCATCAGATTCCTTGAGAGATCTTGTTTTTGATTGACCTCAGCCATGATCTCCAAAGAGCTTTATTAGAAATCAAATATGAATATGGTATTTCCATCTCCATGGATCTCAATACTGTTTCTTATTTTGTTTTGGGATCAAATGGTGGAGCAATGGAATTTTATTTATTGTTCATTGCAAAGCTCTACCACAATCTTATGTCTTGTCATCATCAGCAGCAGAAAGAACCTACTGGTGAGAAATCCCAAATCCTTACATATTCACACTAATGGGTTCACAGTCTTCTTTATCAGTGCCATCAATCTGAACAAATTCTGCAGTGAAAAAAAGATGCTCAATTCTTGCCATGTGAACATTAAACATACTTAAACCTCTATGTACCTTTATCATAGGTTTCTCATGAGATTTGGACATGAAATAAAGTATCTAGCATGTAGCATGAGTACAATAAGATAGATTGAAATGGTCACCCATCCTGATTTGTTCGAAATCACCTTTTGTCTGACTAGCTTTGCTAATCACATTGACATCTTACCAATTTCATAGCAAATACATTTGTAGAAACACCTTTGTCCCAAATCATAAGAAGCAGCAAGGTGTGAACAGCAAGCAGCTCTAAAATGCTTGGGTAATTTTTTTTCACCTTGTCCTGCTGGCATTATGCAAAGGTGCCCCCAGAGTTTAGGAGGACTCCTGATTGTAGAACAACATCTGCTCCATGATCCCCAGTGAGTTCACTGTAAAGATAGCAAGAGCTGACTCGAAACCCTCACTATCCAGGTCTAGGATGTCAAATTCCTGACACATGGGCCACTCTGACAGTTAAAAATCCATAGTGGCCTAACAATTCAAAGAAGGCTTTAAACACAGATTTTTGGTATCTTTTATTAGTTGATTGGACTTGACAATTAAAATGAATCCATTTGCAGTCTCTGAAGCTGGTGCAACTAGATCACAGAGCAGGCTTTAAAATGTGAGGAGGCTTGCTAAATATCTGGGTGATACGGCACCATCAAAAGCAGGCAGCCAGGAGTCAGTGAAAGGCTAGTTTTTTTGTGCATCATATTGATTATAAATTGGATTTTCTGATGTTGACAAAGATATCATTAAGAGAAATACAACAGCAAGGCAGACACAACAAACTCTTTTCTGACAAACTGAATGCTGCTTAAAAAGCTGTTTCAGTTAGAACAATCAGAGTTTGCTTGCCGTTTAGCCAATGTAACAATATCAGTGAAGCAGTGACCATATTTTAGTGAAAACAATATAACCACCAGTAGAAGGAACTTTAAGACATCAACTTTTGCAGGCTTTTCTTTGAATGGATAGGAACACTAACTTCTACAAAGGTAAAGGGAATGTCCAAGTTCACATAGTAGATCAGTAGCCGAACTTTGAGCAGCTTCTTTCTTTTTTTTACTAAGATAATCTCTGAAGTAACAAAAACAAAATGGCAAATTAAATGTAAAGGGAAGAGAGAAAAAGGAAGTGGGAAACAACTTAAGAGCATAAAACCATTTTTTTCAAAACTAACCCTAGTATTTAACTGTATAGTGGGTTCAAAGATAATTTATGGAAAAAGGAAAAAATAAAGAAAAAAAAGAGCAGTATCATATTGAAAACTAAGCATCCTAAGACAAAGGTAAATACACATTTGGTTTGATGCCCTTTTATTATCAAGGACTGAATATATAGTTTTCTTCAAAATTCATATGTTGAAGACCTAAGTTCCAATGTAATGATACTAAAAAGTAAAAATATTACGAGTTAATAAGTGATAGATAAGTTCAAGAGTCACAAACCAATGATAGCATCAGAACCCAGATAAGAACAAGAGGAAAACACAGAACGTCCTTTCTGTACCATGTGTAGGTACATCAACAAGGCAGCCATCTGCAACCAGGAAGGAAGCCCTCACCAGAACAGAACCACAGTGATCCCTAAGCACAGACTTCCAGCCTCCAGACTGCGAGATACAAATTCTTATCATTCAAATCATCACCTCTGTGGTATTTTAGGTATTGCGTTATATAGCAGCCCCAGGTAACCGAAACATTCACATTTCACTTTGCATTTTCAAGCAGCAAGTCTCACCCATGATAATTATCTTTCTTATCACTTATACTAACTTCTCAATACAGTTCACTGCTCCACCATTGCTTCAAGTTTACAAAATAGTATCAAAGTAAGTTCACTACATCGCCTACATTTTTGGACTTTGTTCTTTGTTTTTCTTTCTTATTCTAAGTTACCTTGCTATGAACATACTTTGCTGCAGGCAGCATCTGGGGCTGTGCATTTCAGATCTTGAAGGTTATCATGACATAAGATTTGGCTTTCAGCTCTCTAATTAAAAATGGCTTTCTCTCTTTATGACTGCAATCAAAGTCCAGGAGCAGCAGGAATCAACCAGAAAAGGGAGTGCTATTTCCTCTTCTCCTGCCATTAGAACAATTTTCCTGTGTTACAATGAGTCTAAAAGGAATGCATGCGATGATTCCAGGGACTTTGTAAAGTCTGATCTATAACTCTTAGATTGAATATGTGGCCGCATCTGTGATGGAGAAACACAACTTAGTTTAACCATTCTGGACCCAAACTTTACCAAAACAATGGACACATTTCTCTGCTACTTCAAGTAGACAAATGATGCTCTGTCTATGTGAGCTCCAGCATTATTGTTTACATATCTCTTTGCAGTTTTTCTTCGTGTATTGTTCTTTCTGGCTACTGGACTTTGGCTTTCTTTCACATTTTTATGCTTATTTAACACCTTCTACTACTAAACGCCCCACAGCTTTGGGTATGAAGCCCCACTCTGTAGCCTCTGCCTACCCAAATCTATTCTCCACTCTGAGTATCTCAGCTGACAGAGTGCCGCTGAGCCTTTCTATGAGGAAGGGATGATGGATCATAGGAGACTTTCCTTTGGAATGATGCATGTGAAAATGATTCTGCATTGTGAGGTCTCATGGATGTGTATTTTAACAGCATGTTTCTCATAGACAATTTCAATGAAAGGTGCTCATCACTTACTAGGGGCCAGAAACCAGAGTGAAGGACTAATTATTAAGCACACAGGTTGAAGTCTCCTCTCTTATCAGTGGAAGACACGGTTGAGTTAGCATGCAGTTACTCTACAGAGTATGAAGGGCTGTAATGATGATCCTACAGATTGATTTTTAAGCATAAAGATAAAGCTAAACACAAGTTCTGAAAAATGTCAAGGGAAATTCTCCACTGGATCCCATATCGCTTGGCAAGTGCAAGGTCCCAAGTTCAATCCCTGTTACTAAAAAATAATAATGATACTGATAATAGTAACAATAATAATAATAACATAAAGGATGACTGGGAATGTGCAACTAGTTGGCAAATAATATACTTATTTGAGATGGGGTTAAAATATCAACATTGCTTGTTGTTACCAGAGTGTATAATTATAGAAATTTCTTTATTCCTTCAATGTACTGATTTTTACGCATAAGCTGCTTCAAAGGCAGATAAGCAGGAGCATTAGCATTATGAATAAATGAAGAAGGTAGGCCAGACAGCTCAGTGGACTAAAGCATTTGCTTAGGCAAGCACAGGACCAGGGTTTGATCCTTGGTCTGCCGCACCAGTCTGCCCCTGGGGTGCACTGAGAAGGCAACTGAGACTGGGTGTGGAAGCTTGTACCCATAATCCCAGTGCTTGGGAGGCTGAAAACAGGAAGCTCACTATGAGTTCAATCTGTGTAGTGAGACCTTGTAGAGCCTGTACTAAATAAATAAATAAGTACATAAATAAATAGCAAAGAGATTGCATAAGACATTGTGGAAAGGAGTGTAAAAAGATTTCTTACATGACTATAAACAACATACCACATAGGAAATTATGACTAACCTTAAAATTTAGAATATGTTCATAAATAAACGATTGTGTACAAATGAACTAAAATGTGTACCAACTGAGTTAACAGAAAAGAGGAGAAGGGAGGGGAGGAGAGGGGAGGGAGGAGAGATAATGATTAATGTTATCAGTGAATAAAGATCTTTAACATATCAGTAAGAAAGGAAGCAAAAAGTTTCAGGAAAACATTAACAAATGATACAAATATGAATTCAAAGGAATAGAGGTCTCCCTCATATAAATCTTGAAAATATGAATCAGTAAAACAAAGGCACAGCCAATCAGAAAAGAAGTTTGGTAGTACATTTCAAAATTAAAATGGACTTACTATATACAATCTAGCAGTGTAATCTTTGGACTTTTATACCCAAGAAATTAAAAATTCAAAATTATAAAATATCCAAAATAACCTTCAATGGGAAGATGATTATACTGTAGTATAACATAGCATACAACTTGAACACACCTCTAAGAAGCTATGTGGCAGGGAAGAAGTTCATTTCAATAAATTTGTAAAATAACACAATTATAGAGAAAGAAAACAAACATGTTTTAAATATCCATGCTAGCTGTGGTAGTGGATCCAAAATGTGAAATTATGCTGAAGTACACATATACATACATATATAAATGAATCTGTGTGCAATTGTACAAAGTTGTATTATATACTTAACACTTTTGAAAGCTAGCCATTTGTGCACAAGGGCTTTCTTGTATATGTCTTTGTAATGTTATATTAATCTACACTTACCTCAAAGAAGGGAGAAAGTAGATTTGAGGCAACACAGACAAAATATTAACTCTTGTTTGGTGGCAATCTTAGAGTATGTAAAATTGCTTTCTGTACCAATGAGGTATGTTTAAATTGTTTTGTGATCATAACAAATACGATAGTAATAGAAAAACATAGGTTTAAAATTAAGCATACCTAGTTTAAAACACAAATCTGTTACTTGTTACATGGGCTTGGAAAAATCACTTAATTTCTTAGAATATCATGTTTCTTTATAAAAACTATCATGATATTCCCTATCTTTGAGATTAATTTAAATAATAAATATGGTATTTTCGGCCTACATTAGGAATCTGATTAATGAGTGATATGAAATGTTTAGTAGCTTCAGGTAAAATTAATTTCACATGCCACACATTATTGAAGTTATCATGTGCAGGATTTTTCTTGTACAAGGACATGTGCGCTATTGTTTTTTGTTTACGTTAGCTATGCAAAATAATATAGTCCTTACGTAATTAAATAAAATTCATGAAATGACATATCAATGTTAAATGGGATGTACTATGCTTCGAACTCTGCCACAGAGCTGTGTGCTTACTGTTCAATGTCTGAACCACAGAGGAGGGCAGAACTGAAGCAGCAGCGAGAGGAACTGCAGAGAAATACATGGCAAGTCCTCTTTTCTATTCCCCATCTTCTACTAATAGACAATGATTTCAACCTTCCTTTGCAAGACCTATGACCTCATACTTGCATTACAAAACAACTTGAACCAATTTCCATGTAGCTAATTGATTCTGTAAGCACTATATGATTATTGTTAGGGCATAGATCTTAGACTCAGTGGAAGAAAAGAATTAGCTCTGCTATTGACTTCTCCAGTGAACTACGGCCAATTATTGAGCCTATGTGTCCAAGTCTCACTATTTTATTCATAAAAAGATAAGTGACATAAGCCTCACTCAGAAAATCAAATATCATGGTTTTTCTCATACACATAACCTAGGAAAAATTGCATTTTTTAGAAAACAATATGACAGAAAAGTAACAGGGAGACACAGAGGCAGTAGTGGAGGAGGAGAAAAAGGAAGGAGCATAGTGAAACAGGAGGAGGAAAAAAGGAAGGAGGATAGTGGAGCAGGAATGATTAAATTGTGTTCTGTGACCTATACTGTAACATCTTGTAACTCAGGTGTGTCCCAAATTTTCTGATCAAGGAGATTATGGGGCCAAAGAGCAACATGATTGATTATATAGAGTATGTCTATGAAGAGTCACATGGACAAAAAACATTCTCTCAGGCTTTCACAGAGAGCAAATTGGTCAAGCAATGGCCATGAATGATCCATGTGGCTGACACTGACAATGGATCTGCAAACTTTGGCAAAGAATTACAGTATAAATCCTGAAGGGACTTGACTGACCTTATCACATACAAAAGTTACATTCCTTGTTACATAGGTCTTGCTTTATCTTGGTCTTAACTATCCAGGAGAAAAGTATAAATACGAGGTATGAAAAGCAAAGCCATATTAATACACTGAGCTGTGAAAGGCTGAAGTCAACAACTTCTGACATTGCCAGTCCTACGGAAAACCTACTACTATAATGGACTACTGGACTATATTGGATTATTTTGCTGGAATCACACACTCAAATGTTTAAATGGCAGTGGAATACCTGACTCTAACAAAACTAAACAAAAAAGGGGATACAAAGGAAGGAGTATTTTGTATCTGTATATACAAAATAGTTAGGATAGATATCCAGCTACTTTCTCTTAATTCAATGAGAAGAAAGATTTGTACTAACAGTATTTGAACAGAATATCATGTCTGCATCTTGTAGTATGAATAACCACTATGAAGATAACAGTATACAATGTATTAATTATTGAAACTGTCCTATTAATGAGTTTTGGAAGTATCAAAAAAATAAGAAAAAATGTGTTATATCACTTGACATTCCATAAATCTGTACAATTTTACATACCAATTAAAATGTATACAACTTATAAAGTGTCAAAAAGTTGTGTTCTGTCCAGGAACAAATATAGCAAAATTAACTCTGTTATAACTGACATGCACTAATAAAATATTCTAAATATGGTGCTAGGTTCCTAGTAAACACTTAAGAATTAGTTCCAATTCTCCTACCAATACAAAAAAATATTGCTTAAATAAGAAGTAAACTCTACTGACCATGAAATTTTGTTTCAAAGATCCTTAAGAAAATGAAGAGATAACAAAAATTAAATATACTGGAGAATGTATCTACTCATAATTACTACTATTCGTAGGTTGTACAATGTGGGCTTCTAAGTAGGGAAAGATTTCACTTTACTGCATATTTATCGCACTTGTAGTATTGATTCTAACCACAAAGTGGCCCTACTACTTGATGATATGTGATATATATTACAAGAAATGATACCATCAGCTTCCAATGAGTCTTATATGGAGTCTTTCCTATCCCTGTTCCTATCATTTCCCTTGATAAATTTGACTTGGCACTGTAAATAGTGCTTGAAGATCTGCTTTCTTCAGATTTCTTTTTTTTTATTTTAGGAAAGGATCTACACGGTGTTCAGGGTCTCACTACTAGATCAGACTCCTAGTGATCCACCTGTTTACAGCCTCCCAAGAGCTGGGATTACAGGTGTGCACCACCACACCCAGTCTCAACTGCAGTCTCAGGGAACCCCAGGGGTGGGGCCGGCACAGCTGGTTCTGGGATGGAACTCCCAGCACCTGCACCTTCTTGCTTACACTTTAATCTGCTGAGCTATTGGTCGGCCCTACTCATATTTCTTTTTGCTTCAGCTTGTGGAACATAGATTTATAACAGTCAATATTCACAACATTGTTTGATTGCAGTCTTGCAAAGATGTGTGTCACTAGACTCTACTTGTTGTGATGTAGTCTTTTCCATCTAAGATTTTGCTCAGATATCTGAGTGTATGCTATACTTGTTCTAGACTGTGTTCAGCAATGCAGAAAGATCCAAAAATTATGAACTGAGAGTTCAAAGAAGCTGAAGTTTCATTGAGCAGATAAAAACTACACCATAGCATAATCAGAGGAATTGGCCAATCATGACCTCCCATAGATTCCAGAAGACATAGAAGACCTCTGTATCATTCTCAGTTATATGACTTTTATATTACAAGGTACAATAGCTGATATTTCCTTCTTCCACAACATAAAGCTCTTATCCTCAATCCAGATGAAGCTGATGGTTCTGATCACACAGAGAGTGGCACTGTGAGTTACTTCAGATTGGCCTGAATAGGGCTCTAGAATACTAATATATCAGTCATTCTTTTCTTTCTCTGTTACCTCCCTGGACAAGTTGAAAAATTTCCACAGCTTGCTTCAACAATCATTTTTTGAGGAATATCTCCAATGCTGCATCTTTCTTTATCTTCAGAATTCAACTCAATGTTCAGCTCTAAACTGACTTTTACAGATGTTTGCTAGGCATCATCTAGATTCCTGAGTGCTCTCAAATTTTTATCAAAGACAGTCTCATTTGCCAAACCACCAATATTTGGTTATACAGACAATCCCTTCATTCCAGCGTCTACCCAGGAAATAATTTGTCACCAAGTCCTTATAGATAAGCTCCTAAATATATATATCTGTCTACTACTCATTTCCACTATCAGTTTCCCAGCTAACAATATATTCACTTATCCACAGCACTAGAAATGTTTCTTAATAGTATACCTGGCTTTGTTTCTTGCCTCCTACCATCTGTTCTCTACACATACACAGTATTCTTTTTTGCCTATAAAACCATATAAACTGCTCTACACATCTGTGGAACTGAGAGGAACAAAATTGTCTTGCCCAATTTTCCTAAATCACAGTTTTCTTACTTGGTACATGCACATATTAAAGATTTCATGATGCTTTGAATGTAGAAGAATAAATATAATGTAAAGGCATTTAGAAAACATGTCCCATATCTTGAAAACAGAAGTACACTACTTTCTTTCATCCTTTCATAAATCCTCAACAGTTTGCAATATGATCAACTACCCTTTGGAAATGAAGCCAATTCTGCGAATAAGATAGTCTCACTAGAAAGAGCACACTACTGTCCCATCTGGGGCAAGAGGCAATCTTGAAACTAAGCTGCAGTGAATATGAGAGGTTAATTTATTTCCTAAACCTGAGCCATTTATTTTCAGCTGTGCTAAGTTACTAAAGGATCAAACAGAATATATTTAACTATATGATCAAAACAGAAGGATGACTCACTGACTCTTCTAGGTTGGCAGTACAGCAATTGATTTGCTGATGCAGCCTTGCAGAGATCATCTTGTACAGCTATGCTGAGCGTCACAGTGCCAATGTGGCAAGCTATCCCTCATACTCATTAAGTTCACTCATTATGTGAACTTAAGCCTCATTTGCTGCCTTTATTGTTGTCCATGTTAACTCTACTTCTGTAGCATAGCAGGCTTGATGCACAGACTCCTACTCCATGCTCAACTTGTGCTTTCTCTTGAAAGCTGGAGATGACCCTTGTCTACCTCCATTCCTCCCCATCTCCTCTTATACACAGCTCTAGTCACAGGACTTTCTGGAGAATTCTCTAATCAACAGGAAACTTTGTCCTCTCTTTTGACCTTTTTACTTGTGCTCTTCTCTACCTGCAATGCCTTACCTGTAGATAAGCATATGTTTGCCTGCTTCTCATCAATGAGGTGTCAGCTCAAATGTCACTTCTTTATTTAAAAGATCACCCCTTACTACCACCTCAATTGTGCTTTAGCCTATTACCAAGGCATTATGTCTCTGGTGGCTTCATTATCTCTGCACTTCAAAATTGATCAAGGCAGGAAAAGAAAGCCACATGGAAATTTTGATACTAGAATTCATAACATTTTGCTGATTAAAAGTTCTTTATGATTTTTCTGGAGCATTATTAGGCCCTAGAAAGAGGATATATTAGTCCCATTTTGATTGCAAATGGCAGAAACCTCACTCAAATTAGCTTCAGCAGCAATGGGATTATATTGCCACACAATGACATATCCAAGGGGTACCATGACATCAGGCAGAACAAGATCTGAAGGTTTAAAAAATAGCAGCAGTGTACTACCTCTTCTTTCTCTTAGCGTTGCCTTTTTATGTTAGCTTCAAAATCATACAGACTCTTGCAATATGTGGGAAAAATTGGTCATCAGGAGCACTAAGCTCTGTGCTAGAGACATAAATAAGAAAGACATATTCTCTCTTCTCTTGGATGTGACTTGAAAATAATGAGCTATCTAAGCATCTACACTTGTCTGACACCATCCAGGAATAAAATGGGGAGCAGAGCAGACAGCAAGGACATATGCATGTGCAAATAAAGATATCCTGTAATTTCAGATAATCATAATTACTATTTAATATACCCTTAGGCCATCTTAGTCATATCTTCCCATATATTTCAGTTTCAGCTACTCTTTACAGAGGATCTACTCTGTGCTTGCCTGCACCAGAAGAATGGTATACAAAGGTGAGTAATCGAGTCCCTTTCCTTGAAGAACACACAATGTACTACACAATACCCTACACTCAGATAACTAACCACCCTAAAGAAGAATAAGATGGAAACCATAGAGCACATTCTCACCAAAGGCCACACTCATGTAGTTGACATGGGGAGAAGTTCATAAACACATTGGCACACTTATGCATGGATACTGTAGGAAAGGGAAGATAGAGTGTGATGGCAGTGGTAATGGGGAAGAAGAAATCATCTCTCCAGTAATCTATATGAATGGCAGTCCCTGAGAGGTATAAGGAAGGCATAGAACAGGAGGTTTCCATGAAAGTAGTCAGGCAGAGAGGGATCACCTTGTTTTGAGAGACAATAATGGATCTAAGATAAGCAGCACACACTACCATTTCTATTCCCATTTGTTGAAGATCTACATGTGTCATTTGTACATCTAGTGGCTCTTGACAAAGTAGATGATAACCCAGGCATGAAACTCAGGAATATTATAGAAAAATCGTATAGCGCATGTCACAAGGAGTTAGTGATGCAGACAGTACTTTGACCGTATACCGTTATTTGATACTTTCTACCTTACCAACCTGCCTCATAACAACCTACACATTCATATACAGCTACTTCTAAGACTTTACTGCCTTAACTTCCCATTAAAATAATTTCCAGTTGCAAAAAGAAGTAAAGGGATGACTAAATCTCAAAAGGAAGGTTGATTTATTTTAGAAGATTTTTCACAAGATGCCTTAAGGAGCTCTCTGACAGGGCTAATTTTAACCAAGACATTGTGAATCAACCTTGGATTCCTCCATCCAAGGCAAAACACAAACACAAGTGTGTGACTCAGCACAAACCAGCTGTGTCTGTCCGTCCACCCAATTACCCACACCCCAAAAGGGATGAGTAACAATTTTCAGGTTTACTAAAGAACATAAAACTTGCTCAGAAAACCTGTCATATTTCCAGGATTCCATAATGATCCATTTGTACCTCTAACCCAATAAGTCTTCTTTCCAAGATCCTCTCTTACCATTGTGTTGAAGGTCTGTGGGACATATGCTACATTTATAGGTAGGAATGGGTATCTGTTTCCTGAGACCTCCATTCAGAGGGACAAATAGTCAGTAACAGGAGCAATGGTAAGAGATTGCAACTATGAGGCAGTGGTAACAGCCACAGAAATCTAGTCTTAATGTGTGGATGAGGTCCTTCATCCAGGAGCTCTGAAACCCTAGCCTACATCATTGTCATCATCATTGTCCTTGTCATCATCATTATTGTCGTCATCATTAAGAGATAGTTGTACAGGATACTTGAAAACCTAGATTCTTACCATGACTTCTTCCTATTTGTCTTCTTGATCTCACCCTCAAATCCCAAAAATGCAATGAGGTGGTTCTTCATTTTGAGATCTGGATTCCACAGCCAGGAGTCCAGAGAGTGTGTATGATTTCCCTTGCTCATCTGAAGTTATGATGAACTTCAGTGTTTTTCATTCCACAGATATACAATGATCTAATATTGTGTGCATGATACAGATTTAGGCCCCAGTGCCTGAGAACGACCCAGAGAAATAAAGTTTTTTGCCTTCATGGCAAAATGTGAGATAATGGTCATAAGCAGTAAGCATAACAAATATGTAAATAACAAAGAGTATAAAAAGTGTAGTATAATTTGATGAAAAATGGGAAATATGAGAAGAAGAATAAGGATGGGGAAAACCAGTGTTTGAGGGTAGTAGGCTATAGTATTAAGTTGCTCATCTTTTACCGTACTGACAATGTAGGAGATGAGCCAAGACCAGAATGATATAAAAAATTTGGTCCCATTCCACATTTAAGAACCAGTCAGCACAAAGGCCTTCAGGTTGATACATGCTTAGTCTATCCAATATCAACAATAAGGCCTGTGGGGCCAGTGCAGAGCAAGCAATACTTGTCACCTTCTTAGAAAGCTAGGATGATAACTTTAGGTTCATAGTACAAGGTCTGTACTCGATTCATTATACAATGCATGGAAACAAATTATCCAAAAGGCAGCACTCATGCTGTGTTCATAATTGCATCTCCACTGCAAAAACAGTTCTGATTGAAGACAGCATTAAAGTGGAAGAGGAAGGAAGGAAAGAATGAATAGAGGAATATAAATTCTAGGTTTTATTGATACAGTCTTATCTCCCTACATCTTATCTATTTGACATTTTTGTCCTACGACGAGAAGTGCTTACATCTATCCAACTGGGTACTAGAATTTAATCCACTGATTTTTATATTGAAATAATCTGCCTTTTACTCTTCAGTCACCTGTGCCATGCTCTATTGAGTAGATCACCATGTATCTTCAGCAAGTTTCTCTCTCTGGCCCTATTAGCTTACATTAAGCTCTAGTGCATTTAACAGCATCATTGCACACTATCCCTGCATTTCTCAATTCAGTCTCTCCACTGCTTCCTCCTACACATACTTACATCAATTAGCTCTTCAATTCCCCACAGCTAAGAACAAATCACAAGACATCTCAATAGATTCACCCCCTTCCCCTTTGACTATGGCCTATTCAACAAACATGAAAAACACGCCTCGTATGGGTCAAGATCAATAATGAAGACAATACCATGATCCCTACCATGGTAAAGCTTCCCATTGCTCGAACTGAAATAATACTGAGAAGCAGCAGGGACAGTAGTGCTTAGACACTTTCATAAACCACCTGTGAAAGTATAAATTGGTGTATTTTCTCTAACAAGCAATTTGGAGCCATGTAACCAGACCTTAAAATTTCACATCATTTTTCTTAGCAATTTCAATGCTTGAAAGCTGTTCTAAACAAAGAGATGTGATCAAATGTTTATAATAATAAAACGATTTCTTGTAATCATGTCAAGAGGAAAAGCTTGACAATTAAATTTCCTGAAATAAGGCATGCATATAAATATTTTTTATACAATTGTATCATTACCTGAAGTATTTCAATGGAGAAATGTTCACTGTACATTGCTAAGAAAAAAATATGTACGTACAAAACTGTATGTACATAATTGTTCTAATTTTCTTTTTCATTTTTTTTGTATTTTAGGAAAGGGTCTGCAGGGTGTTCAGGGTCTCGCTACTAGATCAGGCTTGTGGTGATCTACCTGTGTACAGCCTCTCAAGAGCTGGGATCACAGGCTCGTGCCACCATGCCTAGTCTCAGTTGTCATCTCAGCATGCCCAGTAGGTAGAGCAGGCATGGCAGGCCTGGGGATTGAACCCCTAGCCCCTGCGCCTGCTTGTATGCACTATAAGCAACTGAGCTATTTAGCCAGCTCTAATTTTCTTTTATAGAACATACATGACTAAAATGTTAGGAACATATTGTTGCAACTGCCATAGTAAGCAAACACTTTAATTCACATACTATGGTTTTATACACACAATAACTTCAAAATGTTAAATCATGTAAATGTACTAAAAAGTAATAATAAATAATTAATAGGCAGCATATAAAATATAGCATATGTATTAGCATTTTCTCCAAGACAAAGGACATGTGTGTTCCCTGTGTATATTGCACTATACCTAGAGAGGTTGATCATATATTTTTGAGTCTTTTCTATTTTTGTATTTGAAGAAAACTATTTTGTTATAAGATCATGTCATCACAGTGCTCTCAGAAGGTAGAATATTAGGGGCAGGACTTCCTTCACCTCACAGGATTTTTCTGTTCCCCATGGGGAGAGATAAATCATCATCACTCTCAGGGGAATACATAAGAGTCTCTAATCAAAAAAACTGTGATGGGTTTAAGAAAAATCCCACAAAATACAAAAATCTTTGAGCAGTATCGTTTTCCTGTAGTGCCTAAATACCAATGATCTATAAAGACTTCCCTTTCACATTCTTAATATACGCTCCTGAAATAAAGACCCACTCTAGTTTTTCTTAATATATCTTAAGTGTACATGAAGATTACATGGGCCAGGGAGATGACCCAGTGTAATAAGCACTTCCCTGGCAAGCACAAGGGCCTGAATTCAATCCCTGGTTCCACCAAAAAAAAAAAGATTACATTTATCCTAGGCAGTAGGTATATGTACATAGCACATGTTGATTCATTTTATTCCCCTTACTCTCCCCACCCACCACCCTTTCTCCATCTCTACATCCCCTAACCCCATTTTTATTATTCATTTTTTTTCTTTTTAAAGAGAGTACAAATTAGAATTAAAACAGAACAAAGTAAAAGTGATATAGAATTTCATTTAACAAAGTAATATGAATTTTACAGTATTTATTCTAATGCATGGTGTTGTCTTACAACCAGTTATACCAGATATATGCATGTAAAATTGGAAGAAGGAAGAAATGTGTAAGAAATGAAGAAGAGAAACAGTACAAACAATTGAAAAACGAAGATGAAACAAATTAAAGCATTAACTACTTCTCACCACAGATCAGCAGAAATGCACGGTACAGTTGTGCATACCATCCTGATTACATACATAGATAAAGCTCCTTCCCCCACTTCCTCTCCTGTCCTTCACTTTTTGAATTCATGTTTACAACATTAAAGTTTACATTCACTGTGGGTATTTGGGAAGAGCACCTGACACATCTTAAATCAATTTTCTTTTTCCTTTCCCTCCCCCTTATGTGCTCATTATTGGTCCCCTAGAGAATTTCCATCTATAAAAGTTCTATTATCCTATTTCCTTCTTTCATTCCCTTGTGTTGCTCTTTATTTGTACTTTGGATTACTCAAATGGGTGACACTGTATAGTATTTAAGCTTGTGTGTCTGATTTAATTCACTTAGTATTATATTTTGCAAGTATTATTTTCCTACAGACATCTCAAATTTTTATCCTTTTTTTATACCCAAGGAGCATTCTATTATATATAAACACCATGTTCTCTTTATCCACTCATGCACTATTATGAATTTGCTGCTATATAAATTCATATGCGTGTATTGCTGAATATGACTAGCTCTTTTTGGACACAGGAGGGAAAAACTGCATTAAATATAACTTCTAATTTCAGATTTTTGAGAAATCTCCATACTGATTTCCATAGGAGTTTCACCAGTATAAACTCACAAGGACAATGTAGAAGTGCTCCTTTGTCCCCAACGCCTGACTAGGATCTGTTATTATTTGATTTCTTGGTGATTGACATTCTTTGTGAAGGAACATGAACTCTCACTGCTGTTTCAGTTTGCATTTCTCTAACGGCCAAAGGTGTTGAATTTTTTTCATATGTTTACTTGTCATTTGTAATTCTTCTGAGAAGTGTCTACTGTTTTTCTTATACAATTTTATTGTATCTTTTTTCTTGGGGGGTAGGTCTAACAAATTTTAGCTGTTTGCATTCGCATTGCTCAACATTCTCATTGCTTTTTTACAATGGTCAGCCTTGTTCCTGTGACACCAGTCTCCCTAATGTTTACCAAACACAACATATTCAGTTCAGATAAATAAGTCTCTGTTTAGACCTCAACTCTTCTCAGCAATCTCTCTAATTGAAATGGGAGTCAGTTGTCTTGGCTTGAATAAGTCATATAACTTTGAAACTCTTCTCAAAGTTGTATGGCTTGCACTAGAAGAAGAATTGTTGGATCAAAAAGAATAACTGGGCCAACAAGATAGCCCAACAAATTAAAGAATCTGCTTAAGCAGACACAGGGACCAAGCCCTGTATTCAGTGCTAGCCTGGCACTGGGGTGCATTGAGACTTCGCATGGTTTCACCTGCCTGTAATCCCAGCACTTGGGAGGATGAAAACAGAAGAATCACTATAAGCCAATCTGTGCAGTGAGACCCTGTAGACCCTGTATTACATACAGAAACAGAGAAAAGAACAGAAAAGAAAGAAAGAACAATGGACCTAAACCCCACCACTTGGGATTTGTTGTCAATAGGTATTGGATCCTCAAACTAGGAAGTGAGTTTAAGGCTGAAGTTGACCATGAAAATATTTAAGCAGAAAAGCCTCATTAGTCTGTATATACATGTGTATGTCTATGATACGGGGAGAGGAAAGGAGGTAGAATTAAAACAAGCATAAAATCAGTAAAAATGGGGCCAGTGATATGACTCAGTGGACTGGGCAATCTTAGGCAAGTTCGGGCACCAGGGTTTGATCACCAGCACCAGAAGCTGAAAATCAAGAGTATCACTACTAATCTGAGCTGCATAGTGAGACTCTGTACCAAATACACAAAAACAAAATAAAACAACAAAGACATTAAAAATGTCTGCATAATTCAAAATAAGAGAAAAAATCTTGAGTTTCTGACCCTCTAGTTGTTGGATTCAGACACAGTATCTACTGTGTCTTCTACTGTGCTATAATCCCAGACTCCAATACAATTTTTTTCACTGAATCAGTTCCAATGAACTCTCAATTTATTCAAATGGTCTTCACAACAGTATTGAGATAGCAATTTAAAATAATTCATTAAAATAATACATACTATTATTAAATTAATAGTAATGCATTTGAAAATAATTAAAACAACTATCTCCATACTAAAAGATAAACTCCATAATAACCCAGATAATGTCCATCTCATTGCTCTGTCTGTCCCTAGCACTTAGCAAGTAAAAGTATCTCCACAACACTATGCCTTAGTTGGACAATATAAATCCCCATACCTGGTGTTTATGATACCGTCTCAGTTGTACTTGGCTTAGTCCAAGTTCCATCTTCCCAGAGCCGCGACCTGGCTGGGTGAGTCCCCAGTAATGACTTTCTTTCTTATTCCATCTACATCATTCATCCTGGACCATTGGTATGAATTAGTACAGGCATGAACTGTTTTCAGCCTGTCAGTGTGTGTGTGTGTGTGTGTGTGTGTGTGTGCGCGCGCGCGCACTTGATCTCAAGGGACTGTAAGATTTTTGAAGGCAGGGGTCACTCTGATTCCCAATTTCTGGAATTCTTTTAGTATTCAGTACTACTGTGGACCAAAGCAGGGGTTTCATTCTTGCCAAAGGCTATGGTTATAGATCAATGGCAGAGCATTACCTGGTATACATGATATCGTTCATTGAGCACCAGCACCTCAAGTACAAGGAAATTAATAAATTAAAATAAAGAACTACAGATATACTTGACTAACAAATGCAGCATACATTCTAAATTTGCCTTGTCCAGTCTCCAGGCCAGGATCTGGCAAGAAATTGATCATTTTCTAAGTCACGGACTCAATCTAGGAAGGCTTAAATGCCTTCCACCAAGTGGCCTGAAAGGGTTTATGAGCTTCATTAAGTCAGACAGAGTACTCTTGGTTTACACTGAGGGAAACGTATAAGTCAAACTCCAAGGGAAATATAAAGTGTCTTATATTATCTGCTATGTTTATGCCACAATAAAGTTATGTTTTATCTCAAAGCTGCTACAATTCTAGTAGTAATTATTCTGTTCGCTTACTTAATAGAAACAAAGTTCAGACTGTAGGAGTTTCATTGTTTTAATGTTCACTAGTATAAGTTAAACGGATAGGACAATGCATATAGATTAGAAAATATGATCTGCTATTTTGGACAAGGAACAATTTTTCCCCAATAACATGACATTTCCAAAAGCAGAAAAAAGACAAATATGAAGATGTAGAAACAAGATATTTCCATGCTACTCAGGGCACATCTGTAAGGTTTTTTTTTTTTTCCTCTTTAAATCCAAAAGTCATTTACCAAGCATTATTTTTCATCACTAAATCTCAGAGCCTGCACATAACACTCTAACAGATTGCATGTGCAGTAGCACCCTGCCCAGGCAGTGATCTCAGCAGCTTAGTGGGGATGATAATAAATGAGCCTGAGCTGCTTCTGTACTGCAGCTGTTTGCCAAAAGCCTGACACAGGGATCATATACTGCCCAGATCACAGCTAGACCGCAAGGATTTATAATTGAAGTTGAAAAGTCAAGAGCTATTCAGACACCCCAAATCTCCATTGGCTGTTCTGTACTGAAGCAATGGATGTGTACCTAGCAATTTAGGTCACGGAGGTACACACATATCCTGTATTTAATAATTGGTTGTCTGTAGGAAATAAAAAATGAAAAAGAAGTACAGTAGAAATAGGGAAAAGTTCCAAAATGAATCTTACTCTCAACTAAATTTCTTATGAATTATAAATGGAAAAGGAATTTCTACCACAAGCAGAATTCTAGTCATTTTTTCCCTGATGGCCAATCTTTGGGGTTCTTTACTCTCTAACTAACCAGAATGCCTCTCTGAATATAGCCCATTTGCAATAACATACTTTGGTCTTTTTTGTTTCCTTGTTTGTTTGTTTGCTTGCTTGCTTCTATATTTTGTGCAGGGTCTCACTATGTATCTTAGACACATAGTGATCCTTCTGCTTTCAGCATCCCCAGTACTTGGATTACAGGCACACACCACCAGGCCTGGACTCACCCCCAGGCTCAATGTGCCCAGGGGTGGGACCGGCATTGCTGTGGTGCCAGAGATTGAACCCTGTGCTTGCCTAAGATGGAACTTTATCTGCTGAGCTATCTTGCCAACCCCACTCTTTGGTCTTTACTGAAAGAAAATGACAAAAAGATGTTCTTATGTGTAACTTTCAACTTTTCTAGCCACCAGTGATACTGACATGGACCTGTTCAGCTTCATATACTATGGGAAATCTTAAAGAGAACACTGGTTAGAACAGTATGAACCTCCTTTATTTTTCCCCAGATGTTTTTTTGTGAAACTCCTAGCCACCATGGAGCTGAAAGTCTAAGCAGAATTCTTTTGTCAAGAATCAAAATAAAGAACTATTACCTATAAGATAAAACAGGAAAATAAACTCATTAAAAATAGAACATTTCACATTATCTAGTTTAAAGTCTGAGTTTTGTTCTATTTTTATTTAAAAAAAAAAAAAAAAACCCTCTCCATGTTCAAATCGCTCCAGGTCTCCAAAACAACTAAGCAATATAGGAATAAAATCCTTGCTTATAATGGGGGAAATACAACTTTCTATTCTAGATATATTGAAAAATAGTTACAAGGCAGAACTTACTCTTTGGCAAACACATAGGTGCTCTATTTATCTGTGTCCCACATGCATAATTCTAGTAATAAAAGCCTTAAAAAGGCTATTTGCAGCATTCAAATATTGGCTTATGTTATCATTTTGAAGCAAGTACATGAGGGCTGGAAGTACAGTCTCAGTGGTGTACCTCATGGTTGGTATGCATAAAGCCCCGATTCCAAACCCCAGACTTCAAAAAACCATATAGTCTAAATAGGACAGAATGACCAACATTAACTTTCTAAGCAAATGGTTCTGACATTGTAACTTGTGTTTTAACTTTTTCCATCCCCCAACAGCTTCACTGGCCACACAGAATAATAAAGCCAGCAGTAAACTCTGCCTCTCCACTTTAAAGTTCATTCCTATGTTGAATTTGGGGTAGTGAGCTCATGCCTCCCGAAGGTGGGTATTTTTTCAACAATGTGTGCCTTCTCTGAATGAGTACACAAGCTGTTCCTGACACTGGTTGCCATGGGGCATATGACACTCCCAACAGTCTCCTTTTAAACTGCAACATCATCAGAAGAAATACATGGTGTAAAGGCAGATCTTAGTAGTTCTTCCATCCAAATAGTCCTAATAACATTTCCACACAAGATCACAGTTCAATAAGTTATTCAATCCAAACCCCTTCGTAGAGTTGGATTGAAAGATAATTCCAGCTGTAAAGAGAAAATGGAGGACTTCCATCTGCTGGCTCACACCTACAGACTCCAGCCAGCAGCCACACCCGCACCCCACCAGAACATCCCACCACCAGCCTGCAGTCAGGTCTGGTGTGGAACCCTGCAGTAGAACTTCCAGCAAAGAGGCTAGGTGCAAGATCCAGCAAGCTAATCAAGGAGCAGGACAGCCTCACAGCAGGTGCACTTCCCCAGGCTACAACAGGAAGAAGCCAAGTACAGCAGCCAGACTTCCAAGCCAGGCCCAGCTGGATGAGTTCAAACTTTGTAGATCCAGAACTGCCAAGCTGAGACACACTGCTAGACCCAGATCTATGACAGTATTTTCTCTCTTTCTCTCTTGATGGAAGCAGGGGGCAACAAAGTGACCAGGTTGAATATCTACCTAGAATTCTCTGGGTACATCAAGGGGAGGTAATCAGACAGATCTCAGGGGAGCTAATTTAAATACAGATTCCCAATTTCATATCTGCTTAGCTATGCAGTCATGATTCTGCCCCTTAGGGTCTAAAATAAAAACCCATTAATTACAAAAGTTTCTCAATTGCTAAATCTGACTACCCATTATTAGTGTTGCTACTTGTTGTACTGTAAATCCAAAACTGCAACTGCCTTAACCACATAATCTCCCCTTGGTAATAAGAACAAGGTAACTACTATACCAAAGCTATACACAAAAGGTGAGAGCACAGTACTGTACAAAATGAAAAACAGAAGAAGCAAAATGTAGTCTCAGGTACTGAGCGCACCCAAAACAAATACAGGAAAGAAAACGTAAAAAGTATTAATTATTGAAACTGTACTATCAATCAGCTAAAAAAAATCAGTATACAGCTACATTCTCTTAATTCAATGAATAGAGGAATGTGCTCTAACAGTGTTTATGAATACAATGTCATGTCTGCACCCTGTACAACAAATAACCACTAAGAAAACAATATGAAATGTATTGATAATTATTGAATCTGTTCTACCAATTTGATTTGAAATTGTCTCATTGCTATTTGTTCTTCAATAAAATTATGGGGTAAAAAAGAAATTGGGAGCCACACTCCCGAAATCTCTGAAATAATAGTATTTAAATTAAAAATATATACTGCAGAAAGGTATAAGGGATATCAGATCAGAAATAATCCCTGAAATATAAAAAAAGAAATGGTAACTATAATAGAAGAATTACTAAGTGCTTCTAAAGTAGACACTGATAAAAAAGTGGAGAATAGAAAAATAATGGCATCATTGAATGAGCAATATGAAAAAGAAATAGAATTCATGAAGCAGGTTCAAAAAGATACACGGGAAATTAAAATCTCAATCACAAACTGGCAAAGCCATTTACGTGAAAGTGAAGATAGCATATCAGAGCTAGAAGACATGGTTGCAGCTACTGAAAAGTTAAGAAAAGATATCTTAAAAACAACAAGGATGCAGGAAAAAAATAATTCAATATCTGAAAGACAAAGCAAAAAATAAGAAAGATGATGCAAAGATGGACAACACAGCACTAACAGGCATCAATGAGAAAAAGGGCATTAACACAAACATTATAAAAAGAATAAGGGCGAAGTAATAGCAGAAATCTTCCCAAAAATGGAGAAACAATCTGACCTTCAGGAAACAGAAGCATATAGAAATCCGAAAAGCACCAACCCAATTAAAAGCACATGCAGACATATAACAATCAAGAACCTAGAAGTTCAGCACAAGTAGAGTATACTGAAAGCTGGTAGAAAAACCCATCAGAATGAGGGCAGCATTTTCTTCACAAACAAACAAGTCAAGAAGAACATGGAGCAAAGTACTTCAAATTTAGGAAGAAAACAAATTCTAACCCAGACTGATATATCCTGCAAAACTCTCAAGTTTAATTTGAAAAGTGAAATATTTCCATGAAAATGAACAACTAAAGAATTTCATGACAACAAAGCCAACCCTACACAGACTAATAGAAGATATTCTAGAGAGGGATCAAAACAATCACAACTCAATGAATGACAATGGAAAAAACACACCAAATAGGGCAAACATCTGAACACAGGAGAACAATAGGTAATGAACAGCAGGAGAACAACATTCTAAACATAATTCAATACATCTCAGTTATAACCATAAATTTAAATGGACTCAGTTCATCAAGTAAAAGAAAGAGACTGCCACAGTGGATTAGGACCCAAAATCCAACAACATGCTGTGTAGAACAAACACACTTACTTCATAAAATAATTCACAGGCTGAGTCAAACAATAGAAAATCATACTACATGCCCCAGAACTTCATAAAAAAGCAGGGGTAAAAATCTGGTTCACAGACAATCTGAACTTCAAATCAATAATGACCAAATTAAATAAAGAAGACCACTACATACTGGTTAGGGGAAAATTAAAAGAGGAAGTGGTAACAGTCATAAACATGTATGAACCAAACATGGGAGCACGCAAATATATAAGACAAATTTAAATGGAAATGAAAAATCTACTAATGAGAGAGCAAATTGGTCAAGCAATGTCCGTGACTCATTCACATGGGAGACACTCAGAAAGGATCCACAAACTGGGGTACAGGGTTTCAGGGCAAATCCTGAGGGGATTTGACTGATCTTGGCAGATACAAAAGTTACATTTCTTGTTATATAGGTCTTGCTTTATCTTGGTCTTAACAATCCACGAAAAAAGTATAAAATGAGATATGAAAAGTAAAGCCATATTAATATGTTGAGCTGTAAAAGGCTCAAGTCAACAACTTCTGACATTGCCAGTCCTACAGATCACCCTCTACTATTATGGACTACTGGACTATATTGGATTATTTTACTAAATTCACACACCTACAGTATTATTTGAATGGCAATAGAATACCCATCTCTGACAAAACTCAAAAAAGGGGATGCAAATGAAGGACCATTTTGTATCTGTATATACAAAATAGTTAGGACAGATATACAGTTACATTCTCTTAATTCAATGAGAAGAAAGGTTTGTTCTAATAGTATTTGGACAGGATATCATGTCTGCATTTTGTACTATGAATAACCATTACGAAAACAACAATATGCAATGTATTAATTGTTGCAACTGTCCTATTGGTTTTGAAATTATCTCATTGCTATTTGTTTCTCAACAAAATTAATGAAGAGAAAAAAACCTACTATTCAATACCACAATCATAACAGGAGACTTTAACTTGCCCTTATTACTAATGTATAGATCAAGCAGACAAAAAAATAACAAAGAGGTAGCAGAACAAAATGAGACCTTTGAACAAATGGACTTACTGGACACATAAGAGTGTTCCACCCAACCACATCTGAATACACATTCTTTGAAGCTGCATATTGGTTGTTTTCTAAAATGGACCACAGACTAGCCAATAGGTCATGCTTAAGTACATGTAAGAAAACAGAAATTATCCCATGCATATTATCTGATCACAGTGCAGTGAAACTGGAAATAAATGACTAAAAGAAGAACAAAAACTCCATCAACATGTGGAAATTGAATAATACCCTTCTCAGCAATAATGGATTACAGATTAAATTAAACAAGAAGACTAGGTGTAGTGGCACACACCTGAAGTCCCAGCACTAGGGAGGCTGTACACAGAAAAAGCACTATGACTCTAGTCTAGTAGTGAGTACCTGAACACCCTATAAACCCTTTCCTAAAATACAAAAAAGATATTAAACAAGAAAATAAACAGCATCTACAGTCCAACGAAAATACAACTTATCAGAATCTGAGGGATACAGTGAAAGCACAGAACAGGAACAAATAAATACTGCAATGCTGCACCTCAAACATCTAAAAAAAAAGACCAAGCAATGCCCAAAGCCAGAAGAAGGGAGGAAACTATAAACATTACAGCAGAAATTAATGCAACTGAGACAAAGAAAACAATACACAAAATTAACGAATCAAAAAGCTGGCTGTTTGAGGGATGAAACAAAATTGACAAGGCCTTAGCTAACCTCATAAAAAAGTAGAAAGAAAAAACTTAAATTCAAGGACGGAGGGATGAAAATGGGGAAATTATTACAGACCCTGTGAAAATTCAGAAGATCGTTAATGGCTACCTTGAAAAATCTTTGCTTTCACAGAACCAAATAACAAAAGAAACGGAGAGATTCCTAGAAAGGAACAAATTACCAAAACGGAATTAAGAAGATGTAAGAACTCTCTATGATCCAATATAAATCAATGAAATTAAAAATGCAATAAAAAACTTAACTACAAAGAAAAGACCAGGTCCTGAGGGATTCACAGCTGAATTCAACCAGAAACCTACGGAAGATATAATTTCAATAATCCTCAAACACTTCAATGAAATGTAAAAGGAAGCAATAATTCCAAAATCATTTCCTGGTGTCAGGCATAATACTGTTCCCAAAACCAGAGAAGATGCAATTAAAAAATCTAAACTTTATACTCTTCCTCATGAAAATAAAATAAAATAAAATCTCCCTCATGAACATACATGTAAAAATGCTCAAAAATTCTACCAAAAAGGATACAGCAAATCATAAGAAGATTAAAAAAGTACGACCAGGAAGGATTCATCCCAGGGATGCATGGATGGTTCAATATACACAAATCTATAAATATATTTTTTTTCATTTATTTTTATTTTATTAAAATACAAATGTCAGAGCCGGGCGTGGTGGCGCACGCCTATAATCCCAGCACTCGGGAGGCTGAGGCAGGAGGATTGTTGTGAGTTCGAGACCAGCCTGAGCTACAAAGTGAGCTTAAGGCCAGCCTGAACTGTATAGTGAGACCCTGTCTCAAAAAGACAAAAAAAAAAAAAAAAAAAAAAAAAAAAAAAAAAAAAAAAAAAAAAAAAAAATACAAATGTCAATCAGACAGTTTCAAGATACCTTAACCATATAGATTCAATGAATTAATACATTGCAAACTGTTTTCATAATGTTTTGGTATTGTACAAGGTGCTTACATGATGTTATATTTACAGATATTATTTTAGCAGATATCTCTTATCAGTGAATTAAGAGTGTAGTTGCTTACTTATCTTATTTTTTTTCTTTTATTATTTTTATTTTTTTTCCATTTATTTTTATTTTATTGAAATACAAATGTCAATCAGACAGTTTCAAAACACCATAACCATACAGAGTCGATGAAATAATACATTGCAAACTGTTTTCAAAACATTTTGGTATTGTACAAGGTGCATACATGATATTATATTTACAGGTTTTTATATAGCTGAATTATATCAAAGATTCAATAATTATTTACCTAGTGGATGACCATAGCACTAAAAGCTGACATAATATCCTGTCCAACCACCATTAGTGCAGATCTTGCCTCTCATAGAATTATGTAGAAGCACAGCGTTATCTATCCCAACTGTACTGTCTATACACACACATGATGATTTTTTTCTTTCTACAACCCTTCCTTTGTCTACACCTGTCAAAAGTGGGCACTCCGTTGACATTCAACTACCTTAGGTACTTGAACTCGACATCACAATCCAACACAGTCTAGCATTCTGCAACCATAGGGAGTTATTCAAAGAAATTGTCGACTATATCCATTTACAGCTCAGCTTAATATTATGGGCTCACGATGTATACTTCATTTTTATACTTTTATACTTTTCAGCTAGATGGTTAAGACCTAGGTAGATCAAAACTTATATACCAACACATGAACTTTATATTTCCTATGTGGTCATTGAAGTCTTCTCAGGGTTTATCTTGTAGTCCTGTACATTATTCTGTAGTTCCTTTCTCTGTGTCATCCATGTGGATGAGTCACAGCCAATGCTTGACCAGAATGCTCTCTGTGAGAGCCTGAGAAAAAGTTTTCTCTTCATGTGACTCTCCCCAGGCACACTATAGAACTTCAATCTCTTTCCTCTGTGGCTCCACAATCTCCTTGCTCAGGAAATTTGGAGCTCACCTGAGTCTCATGATATTGCAGTACAGGTTCTCCTATGTCCTGAGTCTTTGCTGACCTTGAAAGGCTAGGGCCAAAATGTTGGCTGGCCTTGTGGCTCTTCTATTTCTCCAACTCTGACTTGTGATCTTAGGTTGTTAACCATCCAGAAGAAAAGCTGATTAGTATCCTGCAGCATATGCCATTC
>PVKA01030949.1:0-26782 GCA_004027165.1 Ctenomys sociabilis
TGTGTGAGTGTGAGTGTGTGTGTGTGTGTGAGCGTGTGTGTGTGTGTGGTCTTGAGGTGTCTAGGAACTAGAGTTCACCCCCGCCATACCCCAGTCCTGCTTCCAGTGTCCAAATCCCTCCTCAATCCCCAGGAAGTCCTTTCTGCAGCCTGCTGTCCAGCCTTCCCACAGAAGTCAGTGAAGGGTATTCAGCCTGATGTTCCACCTGGACAACCCCTCCCCACCTTAAGGAGTCTGCTAGTGTCCCCAGAGGAGCCCTGCTAGAATGGTCTCTAGCCCGCACATGGGATTGAGGAGAGAAGACAAATCCTGCTCTCCATGACCTCATGCTGCACTTTAAAAGCAAGCACCTTGTCCTCAGCAGTAACAACAGCCAGCACTCTGGGTCATCCATGGGAAGAAACAGAAAGGATTTCTTTCTAGGTGGCAGAAACCCCTGGTGAGGGAGGTTTCCCCTGGCCCGCAGTGCTGGGGCTGGCTATTGTCACTCAGCAAGGCATGTTGATTCATGGGACACAACAAATACAGTCTTCTCCTAATACCAGTGACTCCTCTTGTAGGTGAAACATTGGTGGATTGAACCCTAAATCCTGTGCTGTGGCTTTGGAGAAATAAGTTCTGATCCCACCTCTTCCCCTCATGACCTGGAACATGCACCACTCTGTCGTGGAGTTCCAGGGGCCTCACTAGAAGCTGATGACGGAACATCTGCATTTTGAAATGCCATAAGGGGTGCAGGGTGCTCTGCACAGTGAGCTGGAGTCCTGTGGTACAGACCCATCTTCAAAGACCTCCACATGGCAGTGGGGTGCCCCCCACAGAGGAGTTTGCCTAGACAGGCAGCTTCACCAGGCAGGTCAGCTAAGCCTAACCTCAGGGACAGAGTGGCCTCTTCCTTGTCCTTGTCTCAATTTTCCTCTGCCTCTAAGCAATAAAGAAATAAATTTATGCATTTCTGTTACTTAGGAATATCTTTACATTCTGGAATTGCCATTGTATTGTGAATTACCTGAGTTTCACCTAATAAAATATCTCCACATGGGCAGGTTCTCAAGTGACTGCTGTCATTTACCCACATGGGGTATCTGTGTCCCCATAAAGAGAGAATTCTCCCCCTTTGCGTTTGTTACTTTCCTTGAGTGGCAGGAAGCAGCTACCAGTCCCCACTTACAGCTCTCATATCGTCTTCATTCATGTGTTTGAGGAACCTGCTTCTGTCTTTCTTCCTTCCTTTCAGTCTGGAGGTTTTCTGGGGTTAGAGTGGAAGGAAATAGAGTTCACAGAGGGTAAGCACGGAAGCCAGGACCACACAGCACAGCCTGGAAATGCCTGGAAGGGGGGGCTGGACTTATTCCTCACACTCTTACTGGGCTACGAAGGTGAGGACACCCACTCGTCCCTGCTGTGGCTCGAGACCAGCATTGTCAAGTCCAGACACAGTAATAGTCACAGGTGTGAGCTGTTTAATTTGCACTATAAAATTTATTTCACTCAATGTTTTTTAAAATATTGTCATTTCAACATGTAGAATAAAAAATTACTATTATCAAACATAGTGACGGGCCTGTACAGGGGGTTGAAGTGGAAGGATCCTTTGAGCCCCCAGTGTGAGACCAGTCTGGGCAACACAGAAAGACCCTGTATCAAAGATAGTGTTGCTACATTTTACATCCTATTTTTGTGATACTGAGGACTGAAACCAAGACCTTCACACTGAGCTACATTCTTCCCTCCACTCTTTAGAGACAAGTCGAACTTGCCTAGGCCGGGCCTGAGCCATGCAGTTCTCTTGCCTTAGTCTCCCATGGTTCTGGGAGCGTACGCCAAGTGCTTGCCTCTATTTTCTTACCCAGTCCTGTGGAACTGACATGTATTCTTCACTCACAGTGAGTCTGGGTTTGGGTGAGCTACATTTCAGCACCCAGGAAACCATGTGGCTCGAGCAGCACACGTCTAGCCCCTTGAGCCCTGCCCAGCAAACAGGGAAGAGAGTCTGAGACCAAATGAAGGCTCTTTTGAGACCTTAACAGCTGGCTTCAGTGGGTGGCCCAGGGGTGGATGTGGTAAAGTGCACAGGGACCATGGCCACGGACAGTGGCCTGGCCCGGAGGCCTCTGGGGCCTCTGGTCTGAGTGGAAAGCTGCAGTTTGGAGCCCCTCGATGGAGGTTTCCTCTGGGACTTGTCCCTCTTGCCAGTGCCCTGCGTCTGCAGGGGGCACAGTGGCCCTGGCATCAGTAAGGCAGGATCTCAGGCAGCTCCCTGAGAGCCAGTTGCCTGACTTGGGGTACACTCGTGGGGGACCAGCGACCATCATATGAGAGCTCTGCAGACCTAAAGCCAGGGAGATACTGCCCGTGCTCTTCACCTGTGAGGCAGCAACTGCTCAGGAGAGAGCACTGTGGGGTGGTGGGACCAGGCGGCCTAAACGGATGCCCCGCCAGCCCCCCATTCCCTTATTCTTCAGTCTCTAACCGGGCCTGGTGGGAACTAGGAATTGTGGACGTCCACATGTGTTTGTATCTGTGGGGCAGGGAGAGACAGAACAGACGGACTATCTCCCCAACTCCTAACCCTGCCCTGTGCTGGAGCAGGAGGTAGAGGGTTCTCTTCGTGGAAATTCTGAGCAGCAGCCAGACTGCTTCAGCCCTGCAGTGACTACAGAGTTCTGGGTTCGTCGAGGTTATTCTCAGTGGAAAGAGACCTGGACAAAGCAGAAGCTCAATCAGCAAAGTTAAGAACAAAACCAAAACACAGTTCTGGGTTTGAGACTGCAGTGTGAGCATTCCCACCTGAAAGGCTGGGGCTCAGAGCTTTGCCAGCCCCTCTTTCCACAGGCATGGAAGTGCTTGTGCATGGCAGTATGGGTGCTCCTTTGTGTTTCTAGGTAATTCTGGAAGACTCCACACCCAGGTTACACAGCCCAGCTCTGCTGTGAAGGTAGCCCTTACAGATGCCAACCCTGCTTCCTAGCTGTAAACCCAGACCAGCTTTACTGAACACGGAAAGTGCCAGCTAGCCGTTTGTGCTCTGGCTGATTTTTGTCTTCTCAAAAGGGAGGGAGAAGGCCTACATCTCTTCTTTTATAATTTAAAATACAAAGGGCCAGGGAGATGGCTCAGTGGAATAAGCACTTTCCTGGCAAGTGCAAGGACCTGAGTTCAGTTCCTGGTTCTGCCGGGGGGGGGGGGGGGGGGGGGGGGGGGGGGGGGGGGGGGGGGGGGGGGAGAAGAGGTGGAGGAGGGAGAAGGGCTTCCCCCAAATGTCTCCAGCTTTCAGTTCATGTTCTCTTTTGTGATCGTGAGAGCCTGGCCCTGGAACACACCTGAGACTCTGGGAGGCAGGGGCCTGCATCCTTGAAACAGCAGCTTGCTGACAGCCCCTCCCTGGGCCAGCAGAGCCCTAGGCAAAAGCCAGGGCCCTAGCTGTGGTTGTCAAGAGTCAGGGAGGCAAAACATAACACAGTGAAGTCAGAGAAAGGAAGAAACGCCTGAAAAGGAGCAGAGCAATGGCTGACTCTGCTCACCAGAAAGCCTGGCACCGGAGGGCAGCAATTGCTGGTACAAAGGAATCGTGGTTTGGTGTCTGTGAGGTGACAGGGAGGGAAGTCCCGGGTGCATGAACAGAGAATGATAGGCTGGCCCTTGCCTTAGCTCTTCATTTCTTCAGGCTCTCAGTGATGGACTTGCGCCTTGATTTTGCTTTGCTGAGTTTCGGGTCCAGGCCTGGAGTCAGTCCTGGGGGTTGAGAAATTGAAATCTTTGCCTCCAGAAACGTGGCCGAGCTTGGGGTCAGGTGGTGAAAGCGAAAGGTGTACTTGACTCATGGCGTTGGAGGTTCCAGTCCACACATGCTGCTCCCTGTTTCCTGGGCCTGCAGAGAGGCAGGGCATGGAGGTGAGGGGATGGTGCAGCCACATCGCCCACCTCGCAGCCGTGAGCAGCAAGCAGGGAGCCCGAGAGGCAGCGGAGGGAGGAGGTGCGGCTCTCCAGTGCATGCCTCAAGTCCCAGCGCCTCTCAGTAACGCCATCGGATTGTGACACCGCCAATGGCTTCATCCACCGTGAGCTGGGAGCCCGAGTGCAGCCACCTCCCCAAGACCCTCCTCAAGACTCTGCCTCACGGGGTCCACGCTTTCAACACCTAAGTCTTGAGGGTGACATCGTAGACCTAACTATAGGTCCCACAGTGGGAAATTTTCAGTTATAAAAACCCTAGCCAGTCCCCGCACCAGGCGCCCCAGTCTCCTGGGAGAAGCAGGGCACTTCCTTCTCCTTGCCCACTGTTCTTGGCCCGGGGCATCTTCATAGCACAGTGCCCATCTTCTACTAGACTTTCCCTCGTGCCTCAGTGCACTGGGGTTGCCAGGACTGTCCCCAGCATGATCCTTCTTCGTTTGGTCTATGTATGTTTCTGTCTCCTTCTTGGTGCTTCTCTGGTCCTCGACTTGCAAAGACTTTTGCCAATTTGGGAAAATATCAACCATTATTTCCTATCATTGATATTTCCTTTTGTGGCTTAGCATAATTATGTCTTGATTTTTCTAACTTTCCTCTCATTTCAAGAGAAAAATACTCCCTCACTTCTTATTTCTCTGGGCTCTGGCTCTGCAGTGGAAAATCCCCTTTTACTTTGTTTTCAGCTTTCTGACCTGTCCTGTGTAAGACAACCTTCTCGTCTGTTCTCAGATGCCTGCGATCCACTTCATGATCCACACTGACCCCTGGGGACACCATGCTTCTGTTTCCAGTTAACCCCCCCCATTCCCTAAAGTCATGGGTTCTGCCCTGCCCTATCAAAAACAAAACAAACAAACAAAAAACCCTGCTGTTCTTGGGGCTGGGGATATAGCTCAGGCTCATAAGCGCCTCCCTGACGAGTACAAGATCCAGAGTTAGATCCCCGGTACAAACAAACAAAATATATAGCTACGGCTATAGATATAGATAGAGAGAGATCTAGATCTAGATATAAACCTGTGGTTCTGATTCTGTACTTCCTGCCTGTAGAAGCCTTTAAAACCGCAGAGCACCAGAGGGCAGCTCTTTGTTGGGAGCTAGCCCGGCCAGGATGACCACCGTAGAATAAAGCTGTCCACTGCACCAAATTCTGGGTGTTGTTTTGGTGTTTCTGCTGGCCCTAGAAGCCCCTGCCCACACCTCCAGCATTTGCTATCTGTCCCCACCAAGCAGAACAGGCCTTTGCACTGGGTCTTTGCCTGGGGGTAAACGGACAGTGGGCGATTCTATGTCCGGAACCAGCGCTCTGCCTGGGACAGTGTCTGCTCACCCCTGGCCTGGTGTAAACAGTAACAGCACTTCCTTTTGTCCTCAAAGTGTCCAGTTTGGGGAGTTCATTAGATGGTTGCTGTAATCTTTGGAACCCAACAACTTGAAGGAATCTTATACCTCCAAGCCTTTTTTGTTTGCTTCCTTTATGGTCCAATTAAAGCATCAAACATTTATGTAAGGTTTCATAGGTTATGCTTATCTTGCTACTGGCTCCTGGAAGCAGAATTTAACTTTTAGACATGTTTTACTTGATTGATAGGTGGTTTTTTAATTTAATGATAATTTGAATGCTGTTAGAGAGAACGGCTGCTTCCTGCCCTTTCATGTCTGCCCAGGCCCTGAAGGTATTTCCGGGTGCCCAGATTCCTTTTGTATATATTTCCTCATTTAGGTCTCACTGTACAAAATTACCTCTGTCCATTCTCCAGGAAACAGAGTATGCTCCAGTCACCGGCGGCTGTTAGTCTGGCACAGACTTTCTGCTTTCAGAGGTGCAGGGTGCCTTCCATTGTACACTCTGAGCAGCTTCCCAGAAGAGCAGATGCTGCCCGCAGAGAGCGGCTGGCTCAGTGGCCGCAGACGGCTTCTCATCAGCTAAACGGCAGAGCCGGGGCTCAGCCCCGAGTTCTCCATTCTCTACTAAGTACTTTC
The DNA here is from genome assembly GCA_004027165.1 of Ctenomys sociabilis. NCBI lineage: Eukaryota > Metazoa > Chordata > Mammalia > Rodentia > Ctenomyidae > Ctenomys > Ctenomys sociabilis. The sequence continues at coordinate 5,941 of PVKA01030949.1, forward strand.
ACTTCCGCACAACGTGAACAGAAGCAAGTGGCTGTCTTCACAAGTGCTAAGCAAAGGTCTTCGAAGAACATTGGTGTCTCAGCAGGGTCGAGCGAAATGGAGAAAGTGCAAGTGCTGTTCTAACCCTTCAGGGTGTGTGTGTGTGTGAGGGTGTGAGTGTGTGTGACTGAGTGTGTGACTGAGTGTGTGTGTGAGTGTGAGGGTGTGAGTGTGTGAGAGTGAGTGTGAGTGTGTGAGAGAGTGTGTGAGTGAGTGTGTGTGAGTGTGTGTGACTGAGTGTGTGTGTGAGTGCGAGTGTGTGTGTGAGTGTGTGAGAGTGTGAGTGTGTGTGTGTGTGTGTGTGTGTGTGTGTGTGTGTGTGTGTGTGTGTGTGTGTGAGTGTGTGTGAGTGTGTGTGTGTGTGTGTGTGTGTGTGGACTCAAGAAGGACGGGCAGTAGTCCACTTGTGTTTCATCTTCTAGAGTTACTCTTGTTATCCTTGGGTTTACTCACCTGCTAGCCTGAATGGATATGTTAAGCTCTTAGAGGTTCAGTGGCCTGCAGCAAAAATCCCTCCCAGACCCAGAGCTGAGGTCTTAAAGCAGAAGTGCTGTTGTGTGTGAGCTCAGAGTTCCACACTTGCAGGCGTAGCGGTCATAAACATTGGCTGGATCAGCCTTCTTCTCACAGCTGAAGGTCGCTGCACCATCATCTCTTCCATCTGCTTCTGCATGGTGGAAGACTGAGCCCTTAGCTCTCCCATAGACTGCACATGTCCTGGCCAGGGATTGGCAGGAGAGAGCTGTGTGTCCATGCTGCCAGAAATAGGCATTGACAGGCTGCACCTGCAGCACACAGCGCCCCCTGCTGTTCCGAAGCTGTGCCCAAGGGGATGGCTGGGGCAGTGGGATACGGCCTAGAGCAATGGCATATGCTCTCCCCCACCCCCGTACTGAGGGTTGAACTCGGGATTTTGCGCTTCCAGGCAAGTGCTTGTTCTGCCGAGCTATGTCCGAGCTATCTCCTCAGCCCACGATCTTCCTTATTCCAGTCACAAGTCGCTTTCCACGTCAGACTGAAAACAAAGGGTCTTACTCACAATGGTCCTCCTAGGCGTCCTCAGCGCTCACCGTAATATTTGGCATGAAGTGGCTAAGCTCCAGTTATTACATGAAACTGAGCCATTTTGTTTGTACTAATGTGCGAAGAATTTAGGCTGTTGTGAAAGAGAAACCAGAACGGCACCAGGTGCACATTTGCTCAGCAAAAGGGAGAAACACCAACAAGGCACTGCATTTCTGCCTGTGCCAAGGAACGTCGCAAGGGGATGTGGGAAACGGCTGAAGGAGGCATCTGCGGGCAGGCCTGAGTGGGGAGGGCGGACAGGTGGGACATGTGGGTGCCCTTGATGAGTTCCTTCCTATGAGTAAGGGTGTGCACCCTTTATTTTATTTTACTCTTTTTTAATAGATTGCAAATTGAAAATAAATTATTTACAAACATAAATGAATATAACAATAAAAATTGTCCAAAATAACAATGAAGAAAGAATTTACAGATCAGTCATAATAGTTCACTGCGTCAAAACCAAGAAACATATTCATATAATTAGAATTCTCAAAGTAGAAAGGAGTAGGCAATAAATATTTAAACATTTAAAATTTCTGAATTTAGTTCAATTTATAATACCACATTTCCCAAGAGAAATGAACCTTTTGCACAAGAAATTTAAATAAAGTCATACCAAGATACACAAAAATGAAATTATCCAAAACTTATTATAAAGAAAAAATGATTAAAGCATATACATAAAAATATTAACTATGGAAGAACAAAATTAAATAGCATCTTATTCCACATTATAAAGGAAAAAAAAGGAGCAAGTGTGTAAGAAACTAGACTAATTAAAGGACTGAAAGAAAAAAAAACTATCCTCTTTGAATTTTATACTTAGCAAACATACCTTTGAAAACAAAAAGTAAAATATTTTCTAGTTATACAAACTGGAAATATTCTAATACCTCCAGATGTAGCATATAGGAAATAACCAAGAGCATAATTCAAAAGGCAAGAGAAGTTGCAGTATAGCCCTGGATGAACAATAAAGAGCTCTCAAAGTGACAGTTATGCAGGACTATATAAAATATATTAGATGAACCCTAATTTAAAAGGTCATTGAAGATTTCTATGAAACAGTACCAATCTTATGTTGGGTTATATAAGTATATATTTTTTCATTTGTGTGTGTGTGTGTGTGTGTATAAAAGACAAGGAAGAAGCAATATAAAGTCAACAGAAAATGGAAATATACTTTTTAAAGTTTCTAACCCTAGGAGAAGATATCTTTCCAATGTCTTTTAGATAAATGATAATTCAAACATATAGTATAAACCTTAAAACAAAAATTAAGATTAAACATTATTCAGAAAATTAAATACTAATTCATTAAAAATTAAATGTTTCAAAACAACTGAACTAAGAAAAAGTTTTCATGGTAGTAAAGAAGTACTAAGAATAAAACATAAGATAAATGCTGGAATGACAAATAAATGACCATCACTTCTGACAGCTTGGAGATAGGATATCGCACAAAGTTCTAGTGTGTTGTGGACATGGGTAATGACCAGGACACTCACTGGTGGCCAGGTGTCACTTGTGGGACTGAGCTACAGCTATTTTCTTGAAATTCACCCTGTAGATCCATAGGGAATCATGACCCACAAGGTGCAAGAGAAGTCCATCCGTAGAGTGTGCTGATGGAAATATTTTGCTGCTGTACACAAAAGAATAACTGAAAGACTACTACTGTATACTTCTTACTCTCCTGTGTTCAATTTTTTGTCCTATTTGGCGGGCTCTTCCCCTTCTCTCTCATGGGGTTGTGATCATTTTGCTCCCTCTCTAGAACATCACTTAGTAGTCTGTGTAGGCTTGGCTTTGTCATCATGAAATTCTTTTTTTTTTTTTTTTTTTTTAGCAGAACCAGGGATTGAACTCGGGTCCTTGGGCTTGCCAGGGAAGCACTTATTCCACTGAGCCATCTCCCTGGCCCCCATGAAATTCTTTAGTTGTTCTTTGTCACGGAAGCATTTTACTTCTCCATTATACTTGAAAGAGTTTTGCAGGATATATCAGTCTGGGTTGGAATTTGTTTTCTTCCAAGACTTGAAGTACTTTGTTCCATGCTCTTCTTTTTTTCTTTCTTCCTTTTTTATTTTTTTGTGTGTGAAACTGGAGATTGAACTCAGCCCCTTGTGCTTGCCAGGCAAGCACTGATTCTACTGAGCCATCTCCCCAGTCCCCCATGCTCTTCTTGACTTGATGGTCTGTGAAGAGAAATTTGCCATTATTCTGATGGGTTTTCCTTTAAATGTGATCTGTCTCTTTTCTTTAGGATGATGATTATTATATGTCTGGGAGTGGTTTTAATTGGGTTGATGTTATTTGGAGTTCTATATGCTTCGGTTCCCTGAATGTCAGATTTTTTTTTTTTTTTTTTTTTTTTTTTTTTTTTTTTTTTTTTTTTTTTTTTTTTTTTTTTTTTTTTTTTTTTTTTTTTTTTTTTTTTTTTTTTTTTTTTTTTTTGTCTTTTTTGAGGCAGGGTGTCATTATGCAGTCAAGGCTGGCCTTAAGCTCACTTTGTAGCTCAGGCTGGTCTCAAACTCACAACAATCCTCCTGCCTCAGCCTCCCAAGTGCTGGGATTACAGGCCTACGCCAGCACACCCGGCCTGAATGTCAGATTGCTGCCCCATATTTGGGAAATTTTCTACTATTATGTCTGCCCATATTCTTTTTATATCATTTGTATCGACTCCTTCTTTCTCATTGATGCCTATTAGTCTCACATTGTTCATCTTTGCATCATCTTGCAGGTGTTTAATTATTTTTTCCTGCATCCTAGTTGTTTATAAGAAATCTTTGCTTATTTTTTCACTAGCTGCAATGGTGTCTTTAAGGTCAGAGAGTCTATTCTCACTTTCACTCAAACAGATTTGCCAGCTTGTGATTGAGGTTTTAATTTCCTTATAGCACTTTGGATCTGGTTCATACATTCTATGTCTTTCCTATATTGCTTATTCAGGGGTTCCATCATTTTTATATTCTGCTCTATTTTTTATCAGTGTATTCTTTAGAAGTACTTAGTAGTTCTTTGATTATAGTTATCACTACTTTTTTACTTCAGAAATTATTTCTGATCTGATCTCTTCTATACCTTTCTGTAGCTGTCTCTTTACTTCCAATGCTATTATTTCAGAGATTTCAGGTGTGAGATGTCCAATTTCCTCTATGCTAGTGTCCTCTGCATTTGTGCTGGGTGGACTTGGGGCCTGAGACTGCTTTTTGTTCCTTCTCTTTGTCATTTTGTACACTACTGATTTTTGACCGTTGGTGTAGAGCTTAGATAGAGTTACTACCTTAGCACCTGGTCCGGATCTACGAAGTTCAGACTCCCCTAGCTGGGTGTGGCTTGCACCTGCCTGCTGTGCTCCACTTCTTCCTGCTGCAGCCTTGTAGGTGAACCCTTTGTGTCACCCTGGCAAGATGTTCTGCTCCTGAATCAGCTGGGTGGGTCTTGCCTCTAGGCTCTTTGCAGAGAGTTCTGCTGAAGGCCCATGCTGGGCCTGCACTCTGGGTCTGCTCAGGATCCGGTGGCCCTGGGCAGTCTCACTCACATGCCATCATGTGCACTCTGGGTCAGATAGATGTACACCCTTTAAAAAAGTAAGTAGGGGAATTAAAATTATAGGCTTTATCTATTTCTCGTTATGTCATTTCCTGGTGAAAGCTGAACTGGAAAGCGAGTCCTCTTGCCCCGTGGCTGTGTCGTTGCTCATCCCAATGTCCGCGACATGAACTCCAGTGCTGCCTCCGTCTCAGTGCAGAATGTCCCCCCGCTCTGCGCTGCCACTTGTAACTTGACTGCTCTGCTAAATTTTCAGGCCTGGCTTTGAGCACAGGGGCGCACTGTTTCCAGTCCTTGTCCAGTCGCCACGGGGCCTGTGCTCCTGTGGGTCTGCTCCTGCCACTCCTGCTTGCTACTGGAGGTCTCTGCCTCTGGTTCTCCAGCGCTCCTGTGCTGGCTGTGTTTGATAAAGTACTTGTAGAAATAGACCAAGACCTGAGCAGCATTTTTTCCTAAAAGGAATTTAATTTTCAACATTACCCATTCAACCATCCTCTAAGATGGTCAGTGCTAGAGCTTGGGGGGCTTTGGATACCATTTTTAGCTCCCTGAAGTCTTTCAAAATGGTCTAAAATGCACCTTGGATTTTCAAGCCCTCTGCACCTTAGCAAATGCCATCAGAACAGCACTGTGTCCGATTTCCACAGACCCTTGTCCTTTCCCAACTGTTGGCTCAGCAAGCCCTCGTTGGCCTATTGAACTTCTTCTGTTGGTGTTTTCTTTAAGGAGTGAGTTTTTTCTTGTATTCATTTATATTGACACCTAATTGTACACATTATGGGATACAATGTATTGTCTTGATACCTGTGAACACTGCCAAGCAGATCAAATCTGGGTAATTCACCTATCTGTTACTTCAAACATTTTTATTGCTTTGTAGGAAAACATTAAAAAATATTCTAGTTATTTTGAAGTAATTATTTACTAATGAAAGCCTATTAGGAAACCCAGGGAAGGAAGCATAATCGCAGCACGTGAGCTTGGCTTACCAGCAGCTGTGATAGCTGAAATGGGAAGGCATCTCTATAACTCGGGTCAGCCAAGTACAAACGGCTGAGCTTCAGCAAACCCCGGGCTCCCGGTGAGTGAGCTCTCATCTGCCTTTGAATCGGTCTGATTCATCTCAGAAAAGGGCCACAACCATTTATGCAACTTAGCCCAGGGCCTGTCGATATTTTCAGTTCTTCTGAGCTTTTTGTTGGCCCAGGCCATCTGTGGAAGAAAGTTCTGGAATCCTCTTGATCTGGACTATTCGAAGAGTAGAGGGCTTTCCAGACTCAGGCTTGGAGCTGATAAGCACTGTGGCCCATTTGCCTCTTGGCCATTACCCACAGTGAGCAGCTCTTTGGATACTGAGACCCTTAGCACTCCTGGGTGGGAGATGAAGATCTGGATGGCACAGGGCTTGCTGTGGACTGCTGTACCTCCACAGCCAGCCTTCTGTGGGCACCACACAGCCAGCCAAACATGGCTTCTGCACATTTCCAAGCGGTCCAGAAACAGCCCTATAATGCCAGGCGTGGTGGCACATGCCTGTAATCCCAGCACTCGGGAGGCTGAGGCAGGAGGATTGTTGTGAGTTCGAGACCAGCCTGAGCTACAAAGTGAGCTTAAGGCCAGCCTGAACCGCATAGTGAGACCATGTCTCAAAAAGACAAAAAAAAGAAAAAAAAAAAAAAAAAAAAGAAAGAAAACCAGAAACAGCCCTATTGAGTTTTTCAGAAGGTAATTTAAAAATATTTTATCTGGCTTTTATTAATCGTTTGTCACCTGGAGGGTTGGTCTACATCCTTAATGGAAGCGGAAACCTCTCTGACCCAGGCATCATTTTTGAGTGGTTTAATAATCTTTGGACCTTAGTTTTTAAAGAAAGGAACGGCTTTGTCAGAGACTTTGGTATTGAGAGCCCAAGCTTTTCGGGACTTTCCAAGCCTTCCTAGGCAGTGACTCCGCTCTTGTTGTAAAGATGGAGTACAAGGCTTTCTTTGCATACGCCAAGATTTTACGCCAAACCAACAAAAGTATTCAAGAATTTTAGTGTGTTCAACGCAGTTTATTCTTCAGCGCTAGGCATGGTGGTGCATGTCTGTAGTCTCCGCACTCAGAGGCTGAGACAGGATTGTAAGTTTCAGTCTATCTTGGGAAACACAATGATTTAGCAAAACTCTGCTTCAAAAATAAAAACTAAAAAAGGAAGGACAGAAGGAAAAGGGGGGGGTCTGGGAATATAGTCCCACATTTGGGGAAGCCCCCTGGTTCATCCCCAAAGTTGACTCTATGAGGTCAGAATAACTTCTTTTGAGTTCATGTAGAAATGTGTAAAATCAGCATATCAGGGTGGATGGCAGTCGGAAACCTTCCATTACAAGTGTATCCCTGACAAAGAGAGCTCCCACTGACTGCACATCAGTGAGGCTAGGGCCCCCCAACACCCCACATACAGGGCCTGGAGGGACCTGTGGCCCCGGCCGCTGGCCACGGAGCCTGCTGCCTCTGCTCTGCTGCAGTCCCGGAGCTTTGCCTCTGCTGTCAGGTGAGCTGTCTCAGCAGGTGGCCGGCTGTCCCCAGAAGCCACTTCCACACCAGACCCAGTTGCACGCGGGAGCGTTTCCAACACTTCTCAGTAAGCCCGAACTGCGGGAGCCCGACTCGCTTTCCCCTGGGCCGTAGTGATGTATTGGCAGACACCCTGCTGACAATCGCAGGCCAGGGGGGCTTCCTGTGGGTGCCCCTCTGTCCGGCTCCTGCCACAGGATGTCGGAGCCTTCTCTGCTGGGGTCTCCTCTCAGCTGACTCCCACACCTAACATCTCTGCAGCTTTTGCTTTCTCCTTTCAGTTCTTTGTGCATGGAGAGTTTTGCTTCATAGTGCTCACACCCCCGTTACAGGGTGGCATGGGACGGTGTGCGCTGGGCTTCTGTGGACACAGGGGTATCTGGCTAGCACTTGGGTGGATCCAGATCTGTCTGTGAGCTCCAAGGCTGAGAGGCCCATGGCAGAGCTTCCCAAGAGCAGGCACCCTACAGGAGTGTAAACCAGGGCTCTGTGTCGCGCTGGTGAGGGCCTGTGCGCCCCAGTCTGTTTCAGGCCAGTTGGATTTGCCTTTCGCTGTTTTGTGATGAGAACATTTGAAATTTACCAGCTGCGGTTTCTAAGAATAATGATTATTATTACTGGCTCCAGTGACCATGATGTAGGGTTAGGATTGATCTTGGAACTTACTCCTGTCTAACTGGAATTTTGTCTTTTGATCAATGCCCTGACACGCTTCCCTGCCCAGGTGCTGGTGGCCATGACTTCACATGCTGCATTCTGCCTCTATCAGTTCTATGTTGTCATCAGTGCTAGGGATTGAACCCAAGGCTTTGAACTGAACTGTGTTTCCAGCCCTTTTAAAAATTATTTTGCGATAGCATCTCACAAAATTCCCCAAGCACAACTCAAATTTGTGACCCTCCTATCTCAGCCTTTAGACTGCTGGGATTGTAGCTGTGCACCACCACACCTGGCCACACTGCCAGTTTTTAAGCCACCATTTTCACAACTGCTCTCAGGCAGTGGCAGTGGGAGCCTACATTGCAGGCTGAGGTGAAGAAGCCTGCACCATCTTGAGGGACGGCACCTTGTATTGTCTGTGCTGAAGTGTTTTCACTTGTCCTTTCTGGGCAGATGGTAAAATATCCAGCTAGGAATAATAAACAAGGGATGCTGGATTTGAGGTGGTGACAGGCTTTAAGATGCACTGGAGCGGCAGGCGCGAGAACTCAGTGGCCTAAGTGAAACTCCATCCCCAGCACCACAAGCAGCACTGGCCCCCCCAGGTGCCCCGAGCCTGCCACCAACACTGGGCATAGTGGTGCACGCCTGGAATTCCAGGGCTGGGAGGCTGAAAACAGGAGGATCACTGAGTCCGAGTCACAGCCAGACCCTGTACCAAATACATTTTTTGTTTGTTTTTTTTGGTGGAACCAGGGATTGAACTCAGGCCCTTGCACTTGCCAGGCAAGCACTTATCTGAGCTGTCTCCCCAGCCCCCACCAAAAACATTAAAAGAAAAGATGCACAGGACTCTAAACTCGATGTGGAGATCAAGACCAGGAGCAAAGAGCAGGGAGCACTGGCTAAGGGAGCTCCAATGCAGCAGAGCAGGCGCCCCCCTCTGACCTGAGCCCCGCCCCCAGAGCTCCTCTAGGCCTCACCACTCCAGGAGGAAGGGACAGTGGACTCTGGTACTCAGAGAGATGACACCGACCATGCAGAGGGCAGCTCAGAGGGGATGGACACGGCCTAAGGGTTGGGCTCCGGTTTGGATGTGACTTGAGCAAAGATCCCTGGATTTAAGCTTAGTATTGTCAGTCTAAATTTAAAGACTCAGAGAGACCCCAAAGAACACGGACATTTGTCTGGGAGGAGCATTGAATGGGAACAGCAGGACAGCACAGTCAGAAGCGTGCCAGGGTGGACTGCGGGTGCAGCCGGGAGGCTGCAGGTTGGGGCATCCTTAACAAGGATGAGGATCATGCTTTTCTCTATTCCTCCCTTCCCTCCTCCCTTCCCTCCCTCCCTCCTTCCTTCCTCCCTTCCTTCCTCTCTATGTGTCTGTCTGTGTGACTTTCTCTCTGCCTTGTTTTTCCTTTCTTCTTTTTCCCCTCCCCTCTTCTCCCTTCTCTTCCCTCTCCTCCCCTCTTTCCCTCCCCTCCCCTTCTCCATCCTTCCCTTCCCTCCTTTTCTTTTTTGGGACTTAACCCAGGGCCTTTGCACTGCACTACATCCCCAGCCCTTTTTGATTTTATTACTATGTTTACAGCACATGTGATTACAGCCATCGTAGGGACTTGGTATGTGCACAACACTTTTTTTTTTTTTTTTTTTTTTTTAAGACAGGGTCTTGTTATGCAGCTCAGGTTGACCTTGAGCTCATTTTGTAAAGTAGGCTGGTCTCAAACTTGAAACAGTTCTCCTGCCTCAGCCTCCTGAGTGCTGTGTCTCAGATCCAGTGGGGGCCGAGTTGGTCGAATGCCTGGCTCAACATAACACATCTTAATTCTTGGGTCCCTGACCCTCCTCTTTTCTTCCCTCATCTATCTCTTGGTCTTCCTTCCTCCCTTTTTAGAAAAGGGTCTTGCTAAATTGCCCAGGCTGGTTTAAACTTTCAATGCGCCCATCTCAGCTTCTCATAGTGCTGGGATTATGGGCTTGTACCGCCACACCTGGGTTGTATTTTTCTTTATGATTTCTGAGTTTCTCCTCTTACTTTGCAATATCTTCTCCTTTCACAAACTCATACAAATATTCTCATGCATTTTATTCTAATGTCTTGTTTCCTTTTCTATAAAGTATATTTTTAGATTTTGTAAAAATCACTGTCAACATTGTGATAAGTAGATCTGGCTTCTAAAATGTCTTCAAACAATCAGATCCGTTATGCCAGTGCCATTTATTAAATAACTACCTGTTCTGCACTGATCTTAAGGCCACTTTTGTCACACTGAGCTCTCACGTGTACTGGGGGCAGTGCTGGTTTTGATTGCAGTCGCCAGAAGGCTCTGTTTGTCCACTGCTGTTCTAACCCCGTATTTACTACAGTGGTTTTCTGGTGAGATTTGAAAAGCTTTTTCCCTCCTTCCCTTGTATTTCTTAGCCTTTGCTAAAGGTGAATTCTTCCATATGAGCCTAACATGATTTTGTCCAGTGCAATTTGACAAGAACAGAATGCTGGCTGGCACAGTGCTAGGCACAGCCTGGCGAGCATGGGGTGCGAGTCTGATTCCCAGCACCACAAAGCAGTGCGCTCACCTGCACCGCGTAGCACGCAGCAGGCCTGGGCTACGGCCCATCGTGCGATGCGTGGGGTCCCCAGGCACCGTGTGCATCTCAGTGTGCTGGAAGGTGGGGGCATCACCAATCCCCGGCCGTCTCCAGGGCCCGTGCACTGCTGGCCGAGGGCTGCTCAGTGCGGCTGATGGCTGCCTGCCCTCCTCTCCCGTGGCCATGCTCTGTCTCCCATTCAGCAGGGGCTGAGCTGGTCGAATGCGGGGTACGTTGAGCCCTTCCAGCCACTCTTGGGCAGTGTTGAGCCTCACACATCCCTGAGCCCCGAGGCCCAGCCCTCACACTCCCAGTCCCGAGTCTGGCCCAGTGGTGTGGAGGGCGGAAGCTGCAGAGCGTGTGCCCAGCCTGGTGGGCTGGAGGAGCTGCCTGCCGTGCAAGAGCCCGGAGCTGAGGAGCAGCAGCAGCCCGGGCGCAGTGGTCCTCAGGACGAGCTGTCCGCACAGCAGGGATGGCCACCCATGCATGTCCCGCTACGGGACACCGGTGACCCGGCCTGGCCCACCCTCGCCGTCATACACCCTGAGGGCCTCGCCTCCAGCTGCCTTCGCAGCGCCATGGAGCCCCTGACTGCCAGTGCCCGTCCTACGGCTGCCTCACTGCTGCCAAGTTTCCCACCTCAAGCTACAACTGCGACACGTTGACCCAGCTCCTACCAGCACCCAGCTGCAGTCCTGCTGGCCACGGCCAAGCTCAAGCAGGACTTCGCCAACGCCCTTCCCATGCAAGGCCACCTGGAGCTCACTGCCCTCTCCACCCCCTGAGCACGGAGAAGACCTGGTCAGTCCCCAGCACAGTGGCAACACTGGCTTCAGTGGCCACAGGGTGCAGATATGTGACAGGCTGACAGTGCCGGACGTGACACCTTCAAGGAGCGGTTGGCCATGGGCCAGGTCTGACAGGAGCCTAGGGATGGGAAGGACACCTCCTGAGGCCTCCAGTACCTCAGAGGTAATGTGGGGGCCCTCAGATACAGCCACCCTCCAGCTGTCCCGAGCTCCTAGCCCCTCTCTGAGCCCTTGCTGGCTCCCACCCTGCTGTTCTCTTCCCATCAAGGCCACTGTGGGCTGGCTCTCTCACCAGTGACCTGGCTGTTGGCTTCTGATGGAAGAGGTGGGCTTCCCATGAGGCTTGCGACCTCCTGTGTCCCGTCCAGCGGTTCAGTCAACGCAGGTCACCTAGGGGAGGAGAGGGGACTGAAGAGGACTGACGAAGACAAAGAACAGGTGCGCGAGAAACAGAGACAAGACAGGATTCTGATCAAGTCTCGTTTATTCAAGGAAGCGATACAGCTTATATAGCAGAGGGAAGGGAAGTCAACGTCACTAATGACGTAGGTATATTAGGGTAATGCTATAGGCTAACAATACTCAGGTGATCAACTAAAGGAGCACGTGACAGGAAGTCTAACCAAAGGAACACGAGGCAGGAGGTCATGCTGCAGCAATTCTACAGGAAGTGTAACTTATGTCCATAAAAGGAATAGAAACGAAGGCTTCCGGACTACGGTGCCCTGCACACCCCTGCATGCCACCCATTGTACCCACATCATACACAGTGCCCCAGTGAGGCCTGCAACCCCCAAATGCCCACTCTCCATGCCAACACCATTCATAGCGCCCCAGCTTACAACTCACTTTGCCCTCCAGGCTGACTCCCTGCACCCGAGGTGTGGGGTACCAAGGGTGCTGGGGCCACAGTCCTATCTAGATCGGGCTCCCTTAGCCTTCCTCAGTCACCCTTTGCCCTGAGGGCCTCCACCAGAGACCCATGTCCCTGCCTGCCCACCAGGGCCTGTCACAACGGAGCTGTCTTCCCCAGGCTTGCAGTGTGGCATGCCCCGTGGGGCCCACAGCCTGTCTCTTCTTCCCACCTTGGTTTTGGACAGCTATACTTTGCCTGCCTGAGGGTCACACTGTTTCTCTGCCCCTCCCTGCACTGTGCTCTGGTGGGCTGCTCAGGTATCTTTACCTGATTGGGCTAAAACCCTTCCATCAGCTCCTGGCTCTTCAGAGGCTGGGAGGGGACTGCTGAGTGGGCCCAGCCAGGGCTGCACCAGGAAAACCGAGGTCTGGGTTTGGCACATCTGCCCTCTGTCAAGTGTCCGCATTACAGCTGTGAGTCTTATTTTTTCAGAACAGAGGGACAGAGAGGCAGAGAGAGAAAGGGGGGTGGCTGAGGCACGCAAAACACCCCAGTTGGAGCCCAGCCTGGGCTACATAGTGGGTTCAAAGCTAGCCTCAAGCCTAGGAAGACCCCAGGTGGGGAGAAGCAGGACTCAAGACGGGGGCTGGGAAGTCTTGGTTTGTGGGAGGCACGGGGCAAGCTTCCGTGGCTGTTCTCTATGGTGCAAATGCATCAGGTGGCCCGGGCTGCTGTCCTGTCTGACAACTCCCTCTGGAGCCAGTTTGAGGTCTGTGGTTCCTGCCCAAGGCCTGAGCTGGGTTTCTAGCCCATAGGTACCTGTCTTTGCCATTTCAGCACTCGAAGCCACTTATTTACCTACTCTGCTCCACCAACATGGACAAATAAATCCAATACTGAAAAACCTTTTAAAAATAAGGATTACATCAGATATTAAAAATAATAGTTCTTGCCTACAACCATTAATAACAAAAGTGATACCCATCCAAGTTGAAACAGATAATAGGATTAATAATCACATCTTGGTCTTTTGGCTAAGATCAAGTATAAATAAGAGGATTAATGTTCTTATAAAAGTACTTTTTTGCCAGGCATGGTGGAGCACACCTACTACCCCAGTGCTCGGGAGGCTGTGGCAGGAGGGTCTCTGTGATTGCTTCAGGGTCAGCCAGGACTACCAAACGACCTTAAGGCTAGCTGGGCCTCCATAGTGAAACCTGTGTGTCAAGAAGAGAGAGAGAGGAAAGACAAAGAAAGAAAGAAGAAAGAAAGAAAGAAAGAAAGAAAGAAAGAAAGAAAGAAAGAAAGAAAGAGAGAGAGAAGAAACTATTTCAACAACTCACCACTAACTATATCAGGTTTTGTTTTTTTCCTCACACCAACCGATTTTCCAACTCCAACATAACTGTCCTGCAAGTTTGCTCAGTTCCAACACAGCCACCGGGGGCTTGCGGGCTAGCTCAGTTGTGTAAAGCTCCTGCTTGGGCAAACTCAGGCTCAGGAGACTGCGGCTTAATCCCCAGCTCCACAACCGCACCAGGCCCCCCCTTAAGGCAGTCTGATCTAACAACGACAAAACCTAACAGCCACCAGCAGAGGTGCCGATCCTCAGCAGCTGGGTTCCTGCACTTTCTGCTGATGTGGCTACAAAGTGGGAGTCCCCTCCTGAGGCTCAGTGATTTGTTACAGAAGTCAAGATTTTGTCTGTGCGCTTGGTTTCTTATAAAGCCTCCCCGCCCCATCCAGTGAAGCAGTGCCCAGGCGTGACCTGGAGGGGTCCCAAGCACTGGTGAGGCTTCCGTCCCAAGCAGTTTAGGATACAGCACCCTGGAAGCTTTACACAGGGAATATCCTTTGACCCCTTTTGTTGAGGGTTTCTATAGAGATTCCAGCACCCCGGGCTGACTGATTAAACTATCAGCCTCAGGGGGCCCTGGGTCCAGGCTCCTTTCCTCCTGGCCTCTGGGGCACTATAAATCTCAACCCCTATCTCGTGGTTGTTCTTCCCTTAGCCCCTGTCCTCTGGGAGTCACCAAGTTAGGGTAAGCTGAGCTGTACATGAAGGCAGCTTTATCTGAATATCAAAAGGTACACCCAAGCTGGGCGTGGTGGCGCATGCCTGTAATCCCAGCACTCGGGAGGCTGAGGCAGGAGGATTGTTGTGAGTTCGAGACCAGCCTGAGCTACAAAGTGAGCTCGAGGCCAGCCTGAACTGCATAGTGAGACCCTGTCTCAAAAAGACAAAAAAAAAAAAAAAAAAAAGGTACACCCGGCACCAGGAATTCCAGACTGCAGGGTCTGTGGGCCTGCAACCAAGGACTGCACAGGGTATCAGAATACCCCAGGGCCCCACAGTGAACAGTGGAAAGGGGACCGAAGGGAAGGCTATGCAGGGAGGTTTCCCAGAACTTCAGCTCTTGGAGGCAGCAATGGGCAGCTCTCCTTAGGGGTGGCCGCTGCGGACTCCCCCAGGGTCAGTGCTAAGGCCAGCCTGAGTGGGCCTTGGAGGACAGCAGGGTGGGTGGTCCATGTCTCGTATCACTTGCCTGTGTTGCAGCTGGGCCCTGGAGATCCACAGCTGGGCGCTAGGGCCTCGGCTCTGTGGGCCTATGCTTCGTTCCTGCACTGAAGGCACCAAGACCTTCCTCATCTATGAGCAAACAAACCACACCCGCAGTAGCCGAAGTCCAGCTCACACTTGCCATTAACCTAGAGCACGGGAACATACCTCTTCCTGGTAGTCAAGGCTTCTAAGATAGCGTGAGTCTCTCCACCTCTCCCTTTGTTTTATGACGATACACATATATAACTGGCATAATCTAAGGAAGAACCATTCACCTACTGGCCTTCTTCTTGCATCTGGAGCCTGAGAAAATGAGACTGAATTTGAAAAAGAAAAACTGAGGTAGGATAAGAAGAGAACTTCCCTGGGAGTGGGATCAGGCGAGAAGGCAAGATGAGGCATTCGGAGTGGTACACAGCGGCTGGGAAAGTGTGGGGGTGCTTCCTTCTCTGGGTCATCTTTCAAGATTTGAAAGGAAGGAAAGGTGTTTGGGTGTGTGGTTCTCTCTCCTGGAATCTGTACAGCCCTGGAAAGGATGTTGGGAGGCCGGACAGGCACTAAGGGGTTGGTAGTAAGAACCTAGAGCAGGACGCCAGCTCCTGGCCCGCTCAGCCAAGAGCAGATGGAGAGACTTTCCCCTTGTGAGCTCTGATGGCTTTGCCTTTGGTCGTTGCTGACAGCTGTCCTTTTAACTTTGAAATGTAAAACTTCACAGAGAGCTCACAAGAGAAAACTAGAATTTGTTTTTCAATCCGTGGCTCTGTCTAGGTATGATGAAAAATAGTGATTCCAAGTTGAGCAAGTACGGGGAAGCCACAGGGTCCGTGGCCAAGCCGCTGAGATGTCCCTGACCCTCGTGCAGAAGCACAGCCTGTGTGGCCCACAGCTGAGTGGTGTCCTCGAGGCTGCTGGGGGCTGCTTCCTCCCACACAGTCATCTCCAGGGCTGTGGCTCAGAAGGCCCCCTGAATGTTGCCAGGCTGGCTGGAGACCATGGTCCATCCGTACAAGCCCAGCGCCGAGGAGGGCGTCTGTGCCATTTGCCAGGATGTCCTGAAGGAGGCAGTGAGCACAGACTGCGGACACCTCTTCTGTCGCACATGCCTGGCCCGGCACGTGGAGAAGGCCTCTGAGGACCTCTGCTGCCCGCTCTGCCGGAAGCCCTGTTCTGAGGCGGTGCTGGGAGAAGGCTACCTCTGCCACAGTCACCAGAAGAGGGTGCGCAGGTTCTGTGAGGAGCGCAAGCTCCTTCTGTGCGCCGAGTGTCTGGGGTCCCCTGAACACCAGCACCACCGGGAGCCGACCATCAAGGAAGCCATCAGCCACTACAAGGTAAGGCTGGGCAGCTGGGCCTCGGGTCCCTCGTAACTCCTCCGTGCTGCTGGCTCCTCAGGGGGGCTCCTCAGTAACACCTTTGTTTCTTCTGCTTCATCTTATCTTCATCCTTGTCTGTTTCTTTGTGTATACCCTGCTACTGATGTTGGGATTTCAGTGTGTGGACGTGAGTCTGTCCGAGCTGTGGAACTGAAAGCTGGCAGAGTCCTGGGCCACTCTGATCATCTGCGGAACGAAGTGGGCTGGGTGAGCCCCTGCTCCCCGGCCGGTGGTGCTGGGGACTTGGCTAGAAGCTCGGTCAGCATTCGCCTAAGCCCATAATTGTCCTGTAAATACACAGTGAGACCTGGAAATTAGTATATGGTTCTGTTTTCATTTTCTCTTCCTTTGTATTTTCTTCTTTCCTGTCATTTTTCTCATTTAATTTTTTCTCATGAAAGTCACGCTTTGGAGGTAAATTCAGATGGTGAAATGTATACCAGCTAGACTAAAAGTCTGTTTCTGTGCTGGGTCTCAGGAGGAAACTCTTCCCAGATTTCTGCATCCTTCCAAAATATTGTGTGTGAATATACTCTTACGCACACATGATTCTCTACCCTTTTCTGTAATTTTTGTCATCTAAAAATATGTTTGAGACACTTTACCAGTTTTCATCATAACAGATCCTTTGAGTTCTTTTCAGCAACTGATGACACTGAGTTTTACAAAAGTAGCCTAAGCTGGTGGACACTGGGCCACTCCCAGGTTATCATTATTTCCAATATATTGTTTTATTTTTGAGCTCACAGCATTTCCATGAATATCTTTCAACATACATTTTGGAGAACTTAGAATTTCAAAGACACATTTTGGTGAAATCAGATTTAGGAATCTAATTTTATTTTTCCCACATTATGGTCAACTTGTGCTAGCACCGTTTGTCCAGTATTCTAGAGTAACCCCACTGCCATGAATACCAACTTCATAACATGCTGTTGTCAGTAAGGGCTTTTTCATTTTCTTGAATCTGTTCTATTATCTATTTCTGTCTGTGTGTCAAATCATTTTAAATATTGTACTTTTAAAAAACATTACACCTTTGTTATATCTTATTTTTAGTATTCATAAAGGGGGCTTGTAGGTTAGCTCAGACGTTTAAAGCACCTACTTGGGCAAACTCAGTCAGGCGCAGGGGACTGCAGTTTGATCCCCAGCTCTGCAAGTTGGGCCAGACCCGCCCTTAAGGAAGCCTGAGCTAGCCCCCCCCAAAATCCTTTTAATGTTTATATAAGGAATATAAATTCCAAATAGTATTATAGCCCCATCCAAAAGTAAAAACAATGTACAAAATCTTTATGACAAATGAAGTGATTGCATTTAAAGTGATTTCTTGAAAACCCAAATCTGTACATTTCTTAATATCACACTCAATATGAACAATATCATTCTAGTTAGAGGAAATACATGCCAACATCAACTTCAGACAACAAAAAAACAACAAAACTTCTGCAATTTGTTTAATTTATGTCAAGAAGCTATGGAGATCAAATAACATTAAGATCACTTATTTTATAATTTTGCATTTGAAAGAATGTATAATAGAGTTCATTTCCACCTTTTCATTTAGCCAGAAGACTAGTTTGGGAGTATTAGTGTATTCCATTTGTAATAATTTCTCTATAAAAAGCAGATACTTAAGGAAAACAATGCCTCTTAAATCTGATTTATTCTCCTGACTCTCAGTGCTAAGAGGTTAAGGCAGCTGCGGGAGCCCCAGGTCACGATGGATGCAAGCAGTGCGCTCCTCGCCCCGAGGCACACTGCGTGGCTTCAAAGCCCAGCCTTCTCTGGCAGCGGCTCGGGCGCTGGAAGAGCCTGGCCCGCAGGCCCCTGCCAGGTCTCTCCTGGTCGGCCCTGTGCCTGCCTGTCCGCTGTTCTCTTCCTTTACTGTTTCTGCTGCCTCAGAAGTGTCTCTGGCTAGGCTGCATCTTCTTCCCAAGCACTGGTATTTTTTTAATTAATTAATTAATTAATTATTTCTTGCTGTGCTGAGGGTGGCCTTGGGCACAGCACCCTGCCTTGGTGTTTTCTTGCCAGGTATCTAACTCAGAGGTGATGAATACAATGCCTGCTGATCCACTAGAGAAATCGGCTGCCGCTGGGATCCCAAAACTGAGCAATTTTCTCTCCCTGATAAAAGTTTCCTGAGTCTTCTGTATAGTTGCTGACCTCAGGCAGGTTTCAGTTGCCCAAGCATCGTGCTGTGTCGCCCCTCCCTCCCCCTCTCCAGTCTCCGTGCCGGGCTGTCTTCCTCCCAGAGCTCGGCTCCGCTAGGAGCTGCTGGGGTAGATGACGGTATTCGGTCTCTGCTGAGTTCTGTCCTCAGCCAGATCTGCATATTAATCTCCTTGAGAAGGAGCCCACGATGGCTAGGAGGACACGAGCGCTGAGTAACCGGAGCTGTGCGCCTCTGTTGGGGGGCCCCAGTCCTCCCCTCTTCCCTCACACCCTGTAGTATCTTCATGTCAGTTGGTCTTGGCACTCTGACGGTATGTTGTGAGCAGTCCTAAGTCTGTAGGGTTGTTTTCACGAATGCTTCCCCACCTAATCCAGACACTACCTGGCACTGGTACAGCATAGTGTCGGCAGGAAAGCTGCACGTCCGAAGCCCTGACCCTCAACTTTTAAAGAATTCTGTGATAAAACAGGACAAGGAAGCAGCGAGTCCAGCCAGGGGTGACTCTAGAAATGCAGAGAAACAGCTCAGAAGGTGGAAGAGCGCAGTTCTCGCGCATGCGCAGGTGCAGTGCGCCCGAGAGCAGGAGGGACCCCCACCCATGGGTGAGCCAGCCCCGGAGGAGGGATTCCTTACGTGTCCTGCTCGGGCTTGTGCAGAGCGTCACGCCAGGCCTTCCAGGAAGTAGGAAGAGGCTTCGTGGTCACCCTTTTCAAATCCATGTGTAAACAATGACGGGAAATGCACGACGAATGCATGACGGGATTTGCTCCTTCAAGGAAAACGTGGCGCTCCTGCTGCACAGAGGTCAGCACATTCAGGGCTGGTAGGAAGCAAAGAACGAAGTCCAAGCTCACAGCTGAGCCAGGAGACGAGAAACCCAACAATCTGCAAAGTCCCTGTGCTGGGGAGGAAGCAAACAGCCTGAGAGCAGAGCAGGCGAGGCCCACATTAGGGCCCCACGGGCGGTAACGTGGGCGCGGAGACCTGGGCGGAGGCGGAGCCGCACAGACTGTTGCCTGCGAGGAATTCATAGTCAGGTCTGGCTGACAGACTTACTGATACATTGGAAGTGGGTGAGGGAGTGAGCAAAATCAAAGATAACCCGGGAAGCGCTGCTTTGAGTAGAGGGGAAGAGGAGAGGGAGGCAGAGACAGAGAAAGAGACTGAAGAGAGGAAAGGCTAAGGCCACAAAGGGTATTTCCACAGCAATTACGCACTTGCCCATGTTAATGGTGACAGGTTTTCAGCAGTGCAATAAAGAGATAGGAAAGGTAAAAGAAGCCTTTATTGACTCCAAAGGCACAGGGCTGAGTTAGTCAGCTGGGGCAGATCCTCTGGCCTGAGACTGCTAGGGGTGGAGTTTGAGGGAGATGTTTAGAAATATCTGAGGAGCACTGGGGCCTTTCCCGTGGTAGCGGGAAATGTGAAAGGACACTGCACCCTGGGCCGAGTTGGAGAAGAAGCGGGGAGGTGGTCTCGGGGAAGATGAGCTGCTGTTTTAAGGGCCTCCGCCGTGTTAGATGGCCACCATAACAGTTCGGCAGTTCATACGAGGGCCAGAACCTATCAAATAGCCCAGCTCTCAAATTAAGCTTTCTTCAAGTTTTTTACTGTCTGTTTCTTTGAATGAGATTTTGTAAAGTGAATGTGATAAATTCGTGACCTTTCGCGGAGCTACATCCGCAGCCCTTTCCATTTTATTATTTTATGTTGAGAACGAGTCTCATTCACTTGCTCAGGATGGAGCTGCCCCTGCGGTCCCCTGCCTCAGCTGCCTCTGCAGCTGAGATCACAAGCATGTGCCGTCACACCAGGCTAGTTGTGTCCTTTTAAAGAAACTATGCTGTCCCTAGCTGTACTCCGGAGAGACTGAAGAGTGTGCGGTGCAGCAGTTTTATGCGCACACGGCCCCTCACTGACCAGCTAGTGTTGGGGTCTGTTGTGTTCATGTACTTTGACTGAAATCGTTTTACTTTGCTTAATTCTATGACAACTCACTGTACATTTCCCTCAAGAATCAGCGCCTGCCTTGCCTGGCAAGTGCAAGGTCCTGAGTTTGGCCCCCAGGACGGGGGGTGCAGGGAGAGTCAGTGACTGCCTGAGTTCCATACCCAGAGCCACATGCCATGCCAGCCCCGGAACCCTGAGCCTGCTGTGCCGGCCACTGAAACCAGGCATGGGGCAGAGGTGGAGGTGGTGCTGGCCACGGAGGTGCCAACACATGCCTATAATCCCAGCGCTGGGAAGCTGAGACAGGAGGGCCACTGTGAGTCTGAGCTGCATTAAAGAGACCCTGTAATAAATAAATAAATAAATAAATAAATAAATAAAATACTTTTTGAAAATCAGGGTACTCATTCTACAGGATTGTCCCACAATCTTTTGGGAATATACATCAGAATATATTTATTGGGGGGAAAGAAAGCTTCTGTCCAATAGAGGTACAGAAGGGGACCTGAGCAGGCTGCCTCTATCTTTTATCTTTTTTTTTTTTTTTTTTTTTTTTTTTTTTTTTTTTTTTTTTTTTTTTTTTTTTTTTTTTTTTTTTTTTTTTTTTTTTTTTTTTTTTTTTTTTTTTTTTTTTTTTTT
>PVKA01030950.1:0-26783 GCA_004027165.1 Ctenomys sociabilis
AAAAAGACAAGGAAAAAAAAAAAAAAAGACTACTACTGAGTAACAAAACCAAACATCCATATGCAAACACAATGGATTTTCAAAGCAAATGGATCCAATAACCATAGTTGGAGGAGGCATCTGCTGGGCTCTGCTCCTCCAACTATGTCCCAGGCCAGGTGGCAGGATGCTCAGCGTCACCTCCTCCACGCATCCTCTAAGTAAGTCCCCAACCTGCCTCCCTGGTCAGGAAGCCTGTGGCACTGGCATCTGAGGAGAATTAACTAAATACACATGAGCAGGCTCAAGGGCACCAGGGCAGGAGAAGAGTAAGAGCAGTCCAAAGCCGGGGGATGATTCCAGCTGCGGTGGCTCATGCCTGTGACCCGAGCACTCAGGAGGCTAAGGGAAGAGTATCACCCAGGGTGTGAGGCCAGCTTGGGCTACATAGTGAGTTCAAAGCCAGTGTGGACTACACAGCAAGACCCTGTCTCAAAACCCCCAGAAAAGGGAAGGAATGAGAGGATGGACAGGAAGCCAGGCTCTCCCGGTGTGTCCTCTCTGCACCCACCAGGCACAGGCAGTTCCTTGAATGTCAGTGCAGTGGTCCTGTGACCTGAGTGTGGTGACCTGAAGGGACATGGGGGCTGGAAAAGGGGCTCCCTAGCCTGGTGTGGTGGAGCACGGCTGTGAGCTCTGCAACTGGGAGGCTGAGGCAAGAGTACCACGAGTTCAAGGCCAGCCTGGGCTACACAGCAAGAGCCTATCTCAGAAAACAAACATGAAAGAAAAAGAGGAAAAAAAGGAGAGAAAAGGGGGTCTTTCTCTACAGTGCTCCAAAGGACCAGAGTTCAGGGTGGCCTTGAACTATGTAGCTCAGACTGGCCTCAAACTCATGACGAGGTCCCTCAAACTCATCCCTAGGTGATGGAACCCAGGGCCCAGCGCACATTCGGCACACACCCTTCTGCCAAGCCCCAGCCCCAGACCTGACACCTTGATGTTAACCCGTTTCTGACCTGTGACCCGCAGACTTTGTCCACACACACCCACTACAGCCTTACCCCATGTCAATCTTCTAGAACCCGTGCTGCTCACCCAGGGACAACATCTGCTGTTCAGAGCCACTGCCCCAGCACTACTGTGTCACAGCAGCCAGCACTGAATACCAACTTGAACACACAGGGGTTGGGGCTTGAGCTGCATTCCTCAGCCTATCCTATTTTTGAGACAAGGTCTCCATAAATTGCCCAGGGCAATTCTCCTGCCTCAGCCTCCTGTGTAGCTATAATTACAGGTCTGCATCACCACGCCTAGCTTGGTTCTTTTTTCCTGTGCTCTCTCTGCGCTAATGTCTATGTTAGCAGAGCTGACCATAGAGAATTTAATCCTCCCTCGAGAGGTTGAGAAGGTAGCGCTGATTCATCAACCCTGCCTTCTCTCCAATTCTTCCTCCAGCCCACAAGGCCGAGCATGTCCAGCCTCATCCTGCCCCACTCCTCTCTGAGCTGCCACAGCCCCACTCACCTGCCCAGGGTGACCTGGCCCAGGACCCCTGCATTGGCTGCCATCTGCCTGGACCCTCTCCCCAGATCTCTCTGTGGCTGGCACCTCTGCTTCACACAGAGGCTGCCCCACTCCTCTTTTCTGAGCTGCCACAGCCCCACTCACCTGCCAAGGGTGACCTGGCCCAGGACCCCTGCATCGGCAGCCATCTGCCTGGACCCTCTCCCCAGATCTCTCTGTGGCTGGCACCTCTGCTTCACACAGAGGCTGCCTCCTCAGGGAAGCCTTCCTGCCTGTCTTATCTATTAGAGCAGCAGGCTAGGAGGGCTCTTTCACATATCCCTGCTGTATTTCATTTGTGGCATTCAATTATAAACTGACATTTAAAAATCTACCTCCTGCAGGCATGGTGGCTAGTTCAAGGCCTGCACTACATAGGATGACCCTGCCTCAAAATAAAAGATACCAGCCGGGCGTGGTGGCGCATGCCTGTAATCCCAGCACTCGGGAGGCTGAGGCAGGAGGATTGTTGTGAGTTCGAGACCAGCCTGAGCTACAAAGTGAGCTCAAGGCCAGCCTGAACTGCACAATGAGACCCTGTCTCAAAAAAGACCAAAAAAAAAAAAAAAAGAAAGAAAAAAGATACCTCCTGAACTAGGCAGGTAACTCAATGGTGAGCGCTGACCTAGGAGGTCCAAGGCCTGGATCCCATCCACATGCAGCTGACATCAGACCTCCTCCCCAACGTAACACAGAACAGCCTTCAGTCACACGGGGCTGGGGTCTAGAAAAGTGACTGCTCTCCAGCGGAGCCAGGCGTGGTGGTGCATGCCTGTGATCCCAGCACTCAAATGCTCAGGCAGGTGGATCCCTGTAAGTTCAAGACCACCACCCTGAACTACTTGGTGAGTTCCTGTCTCTAAAAAACAAGGAAGGAGAAGTGGCTGGTGTGGATTAATCACAAAGTGGGGGTTAAACACAAACCAGATTTCAGAGGTATAGTGGGGGAAAAAAGAACGCCAAACAAATATCTTGCTGGGGTGAAAATATCTTCATCTACTGGGTTCTACAAGAGGCACTAGGGCTGGGGAGATGGCTCAGTAGAAGAAGTGCTTGCCTGGCAAGCACAAGGGCCTGATTCCGCAAAAAAAAAAAAAAAAAAAAAGAAGGCACCAAAGTTAATCTCCCTGTTTTTTTTTTTTTTTTTTTTTGCAGAACCAAGGATTGAACTCAGGCCCTTAAGCTTGCCAGGCAAATGCTTATTCTACTGAGCCATCTCCCCAGCCCTAACCTCCCTGTTTCTTCTCATGAGCTCAGAAAGCCACACTCTACTCCTGTGGAATGGCACCACCTCTTCACAGCCCAGGACAATGCCAGGAACAAAACAGATATGCAAGAAACACATTTGTTGGATGACTCTATGAGGACCACAGCTGGTTACCTTACATGAAACTGCAGATGCACGGTCATTGGGGAGGGGTCTGGGCTTTCCTGCAGCTTGCAGCCATACTTACCTGGAGAGGGGATACCAGGAAGGAGGCCTGGTGATGAGGGAGGATCCTACCCAGCCCAAGCTCCTCCCTTCTGTTTACAAAAAGAAACAGAAGCCTGGGAGCAAGGAGGAGGTGTCCACTTCCAGAGCAACAAGTGCCTCTGCTGACTCCACCCTCCTGCAGGCCCATGACCAGGACAGAGGTGCCACCACAAATTTTGTTTGACAGGACAAGGCCCTGGTCCTGTTACCCTCTGGAGCAACTCCAGGCCCATATTAGCTTAAGCTGCAGGGACCTCGGTGGGATAGCGCTGTCTACAGTCTGAGTGTCCTAGTCCTCTTGACTCTGCCTAGCCCCTCAAGGCAGGGACCAAGGTCATCTCACTTGATGGCTGAGGAAACTGAGGCACAGCATAGCTTCGGAATTTGCCCCCAGCCTGTGGGAACGGACTCTGAAAGCAGGCTGTCTGGCTGCAAACTCCCTGCTCCTGGGAGTACTGAAATTCACTTGGGGACAGGCATTTCCAGGCTTCTTGTGTCACCTTGGCCATGCTCCCCAGTGGCACCTGAAGTTTCCTCTTTATCCCAGGGCCTAGGGACAGCACACAGTAAGCCTCAGCTCTTAATTGCCACCAACCAGGCTGCTCAGGGCTCAGGAAGTGGCACAGTGTCTGCCTGGCAACCATGTAGTCCTGAATTCGAGTCAGTACCAAAAAAGGAGAAAAAAAATAAAAACAACCAAGATGCCCGAAGGTCAAAATTGCCTGGCAAATGACCTGCAAGATAGCTCAGGGGACTAAGTGCCTGCTTAGGTGAGCACAGGGAACAGGGTTTGACCCTAGCGCCACAGGCCACACCAGCCCCGCCCCCCTGGGGCGGCTGAGCTGGCTATGGGAGCCCGGAAGATCGGGGAAGGCGGTACACACCTGTAATCCCAGTGTTGGAGAGGCTGAAAACAGGAGGATCACTACCAGTCTGAGCTGTGTAGTGAGACCCTACACCAAATACATAAAAATAAAAAAATAAAAAAGATTGCTGAGCAAGATTTGGCCATTTTCCTTGAGAACACGTGGTTCCATCTGAGAGGACATCACATGTTGGTAGCCAGAGAGGTTCAGAGAGGCCACGAGTGTTTCCTGAGGTCACACATTAGGCCCAGGCCTGCTCCAGCACCCTAGTCCCCCAGGGAAAGGCATTTCCTCCCATCCTGGCTGGGATGGGCTGAGGTTAGGGCAGGAAACCACACTTCCTTCTCTGGGCACCTTGTCCGACTCCCAACCAACCCACAGGAGAGGCACTGATTCAGAGGCGTCTGCTCCCAGCCGGCCTCAAACTACTGTTAGGGATCAGGAGAGGGGGAATGGCCACCTCTCCCCAGGCTAGGACTCCTCATTGACTTGGAACAAATCCCTCCCTACACAGAGTGAGGTTTCCTCTTCTGTCAGAAGAAGCTAATTGTCCCTGTCTAAGTTCTGGGCGCATTAAGGCTAATTCCCTGGCCAGGCCAGGGAAGCCACCCAGTGTAGAGGTTGGACTAGGGCACCCCAGGAGAGGGTAGTAAAGATGAACCCGGGCACTTCGATACTGGGGCAGGATCTAGACAGCAGCCTGGAGTAACTGCGTCCCACACCGGGAATCTTGGGGGTCTGCTTTTTCATTTCTAGACTTGAAGAATACTGTCTAAACACTTTCCACACATCATCCTATCTAATTCCTAGAAGGTGGATCCCGGGTGATCCCTCTGTCAGGCGCGGATGCCAAGCACAGACAGGTTAAGCAACGCAGCCCAGGCCGCATAGCTATTAAAGGGGCACAGGAATTGCAGGGGCATAGGAATTGCCCGGGCGCGGGGTCCCCGCGTGCGCGCCCACCTTCTGGTGTTTGCGCTCCTTCTCGATGCGGTCCATCCGCTCCACGCGCAGCCGGTCCAGCTCCAGGCGCAGCTCGTCCAGCTCAGGCGCGACGTGGTGGCGGCTGACTAACACCTCCAGGATCTCCAGGACGCGCACGACCTTGGGCATAAGGCGCGCGATGGCCTCGCAGCCGTGCTGGTCGATGACCCTCTCAAACTCGTGGCCCACGAGCGACGCGATGTCGTACACGTCCATGACGGTCAGCTCGGCCACGTTCTTCTCCAGCACCGACTGGGCCGCGGGCGCCGACCCCTGCTCCTCCTCCATGACCGTACCCCCGGCGGCTCCGCTCGGCTTGGCGGCTCAGGGCTGGGGGCGCGCGGCAGGCGGGCCCAGGAGGACCCCCGGCGGGGAGCGGGGTAGGGGAGGCGCGCGTGCGCGGCCCCGGAGCCTCCCCCGGCCTGGGCACCGAGCTGCGCGCCCGCGGGTCGGGCGGGGTGGAGATAGCGCCGGCCGAGGCCTGGAAGGAAGGGCGGCCTGAGGCGGCTCCGGGAAACTTTGGCGACGGCAGCGAGGCCAGGAGACTGGCACCCCCCGCGGGATGCCGCGCGCCCCGCCCCAACCTAGCCTCGGCCTGGACCTGACACCGCCTCCGTCTCTGCCTCCGCCTCCGCCTCCTCCTCCGCCTCCGCCCGGGGCTCTGGTCACCGCCCAGGCCGCGCGCTCCGGGTCCCAGCACACAGCGCCCCGCCCCCACCTCTACAGTGCTGGCCCCGCCCCGCCCACCCTAGATGGCCCCGCCCCCAGGGGGTACAGGCTGTCCAGTACCCCTCAGCGGCCAGAGGGTTCTGGTTCCAATCCTGTGTCTTTTCGGCTTTGCTGAATGTTTCTGTCCATCAGACCCTGCCCATCCCGGAGAACCTTTCCTGACCGCACACCCCTCGGCTATCCTTCTGCCCCCACCCAAGGGTACAGGAGCCTTGGCACCCTCAGCATCCCAGCTGTCGCAGCTGAGTCCCGCGTCTGGCTGTGGGAGTCTTGACCTCGAAACCAGGACTCTTGGGACCCCAAGCCATGAAGTCCCCAGCCAGGTGCAGATTTAAGAACTGTTATGGGCTGGCCTTGGCCTGGGCTCCTCCTGGCACTTGCCCAGCACGTGCAGAACCCTGGGTTTTGAGCCGGGCGTGGTGACGCATGCCTGTAATCCCAGCACTTGGGAGGCTGAGGCAGGAGGATTGTTGTGAGTGCGAGACCAGCCTGAGCTACAAAGTGAACTTAAGGCCAGCCTGAACTGCATAGTGAGACCCTGTCTCAAAAAAGACAAAAAGAAAAGAACCCTGGGTTTCACCTCCAGCAAAGTCATGAAAAAAAGTTTAAGATGTGTTAAATATTGGATTTATATTTAAATAAATGTTTAAATAAAATATATTTAAATAAATATCTTTCATAGCTAAAAGATATATTGTGCTTAGCCTGTGCCAAGTAAGATACTTCACGGTGTTGGCTCCCTTACTCCTTACTCTGGTGGCTCCCAAAATGTGGCTGGGGTCTCCAAAGCCAAAGGCCTGAGGGACAAAGTCAGTGTACCCAGGCCAGCGGATCTCAGCACAGCATGCTGGAGCCAGGGAGAGTGCAGAGAGGTAGGCAAGGCTGATGGTCTCACTACAGCTTGTTTGAGAACACCATGATTTTATTTGTGGTACTGAGAATTGAGCCCAGGGCTTTCTACATGCCAGGCCTTCTGTCACTGAGCTCCATCTCCAGCTCTTCTTATTTATTATTTTGTGACAAGGTCTTGTTAACTTGTCCAGGCTGGTCTTAAACTTTTTCTTCCTGCTTCCTGCTTTCTAATTGTTGGAATGGAATTACAGGTGGTATCTTTGAGGGGAGGAGGTGTTCACTAAATTGGTTATGAAGACCCATGAGATTGTCCACTGTCCTGAAGGCTGAGTCAGGTGGAACTAGGATTAGGTACAGGGACAGTTTGCAGTCTGTGCCTGGAGCTATTAAAAGGTTGGGTGGGGGTGAGAAATACTTTAAGAAGGAGAAGGAGTCTGGCCTGGTGGTCCATGCCTATAAACTCAATATTTTGGAGTCTGAGGAAAGAGGATCACTTCACATTCCATGCCAGCCTGGGCTACATAGTGAGACTTTGTCTCAAAAAAACAAAAAACAGGGCCTTCCAAATATTTCAGTAGATTAAGAGTTTGTTTGTTTGTTTGTTTGTTTTTTCAGAACCAGGAATTGAATTTAGGCTCTTGCACTTGCCAGGGAAGCGCTTATTCTACTGAGCCATCTCCCTGGCCCCTATGCTCAGTGGATTAAAGTGCTTGCAAGCAGGTGCATGGGTGGGCCCTAGGTTCCATCCCTGGGCCTGTTGTGTCCCCCCACCACCTCAGGGGTGCACCGAGGCAGCAGTTGAGACTGGGCATGGTGGCATGTGCCAGTAATCCCAGCTTTTGGGAGGCTGTAAATAGGCGGATCTCTAGGAGTCTGATCTAGTAGTGAGATCCTGAAAACCCTGTAGACCCTTCCCTAAAATACTAAATACATAAACAAATAAAAAAAAGACAGGGCCAGGCATGGTGGCACATGCCTGTAATCCCAGCACTCGGGAGACTGAGGCAGGAGGATTGTTGTGAGTTCGAGACCAGCCTGAGGTACAAAGTGAGCTTAAAGCCAGCCTGAACTGCATAGTGAGACCCTGTCTCAAAAAAAAAAAAAAAAAAAAAAAAGCAGAGCTGGGGGGACAGTTCAGCAGTGTAAGTGCCTGCCTGGCAAGCTCAAGTACCAGAGTTCAACCCCAGTACCATGTGCTATGCTGGCCTGGGCACCCAGCCAGCCACTTAGACTGGGGGTGGTGGCACACACCTGTAATCCCTGCACTGGGGAGGCTGAAACAGAAGGAAGGATTACTATGAGTCCAAGCTGTGTAGCAAGACCCTGTACCAAATAATAAATAAAATATAAAAAAAAAAATAATAAATAAGGGCCAGCCAAATAGCTCAGTGGATTAAAGTGCCAGCTCAAGCAGATGCATGGAATTACTGGGTTTGATCCCCAGTGAGTCATGCAGTGCAGTGCCAGCCCTACACCCAGGGCAAACTGAGACAGTGCGTGAGGCTGGGCATGGTGGCACCTGTAATCCCAGCACTTGGGAGGCTGAAAACAGAATTGCTACAACTCTGATCTATGTAGTGAGATGCTTAGAATCTGTACTAAAATACATTAAAAGTAAAACAAAACAGCAGGACATGGTGGATTACTCCTGCACACCTGTAACCCCAGCATTCAGGAGGCTGAGGCAGAAAGTTTGAATACAATGTAACCTCAAGGCCACCCTGAATTGTATAGTGAGACCCTGTCTCAAAAAGACAAAACACACACACACACACACACACACACACACACACACACAAAAAGTCAGCTCACTTTGTAGCTCAGGCTGGTCTTGAATTTACAACAATCCTCTAGGCCTTAGTCTCCCAAATACTGAGATTATAGGTGTGTGCTCCTTGACATTTATTTTTTAATAGGATATAGCAAGTGTTCTAGTGCAAGCCTGTAATCCCAAAATCCGATGCAGGAAGACTGTAAGTATGAACACAGTCTTGGGCAATTTTCCAATTTCACAAAGCCCTATATCAGGATATATATAATATATATATATATATATATATATATATATATATATATATATATATAACATATATATATATATATATATACACACACATATATATATTGTAATCAGGAATTGAACTCAGGCCCTTGCACAGGGAAGTGCTTATTCGCTTATTCTACTGAGCCATCTCCCTGGGCCCTCAGGATAAAATTTTAAAAAGGATTGGTAATGCCTGTAATCCCAGCACTCAGGAGGCTGAGGCAGGAGGATTGTTGTGAGTTCGAGACCAGCCTGAGCTACAAAGTGAGCTTAAAGCCAGCCTGAACTGCATAGTGAGACCCTGTCTCAAAAAAACAAAACAAACAAACAAAAAAGGATTGGTAGAGCCGGGCGTGGTGGCGCATGCTTGTAATCCCAGCACTCGGGAGGCTGAGGCAGGAGGATTGCTGTGAGTTCGAGACCAGCCTGAGCTACAAAGTGAGCTTAAAGCCAGCCTGAACTGCATAGTGAGACCCTGTCTCAAAAAAACAAAACAAACAAACAAAAAAGGATTGGTAATATAGTTCAATGCAAAGGCCCTGGGTTCCATGCTCAGTAAAGCATGCTATGTGTTGTAAGCACATACTGTGCTTTTCTTATGTAACATTTGTATTATCTTTCCTACTCATTGTGTGTAGACTTAGCTTGTTTTTAAAGCACGGGCAAGGGCCGGGGAGATGGCTCAGTGGAATAAGCGCTTGGGCCTGAGTTCAATCTCCATTCTGCAAAAATAAATAAATAAATAAATAAATAAAGCACAGGCTGTTGGGGTGATGCCTGTCTCAGTGTTTGAGCAATTGGACAGTTTTCAGTTTTAGAGATTCAGTGAAAGGTCTCCGATCATGCATAAATATTCAAGTGGTTTCCTGATTGAGGTTTTTTTTTTCTTTTTGCAGAACCGGTGATTGAACTCAGGCCTCTATACTTGCCACGCAAGCACTTATTTTACTGAGCCATCTCCCAGCCCCTGATTGAGGTATTTTAAACAATGTTGCTGTTGTTAATTCTTTCAACTTTATTATCCAACTGGCCAAAACATGTTACAACCTCTGCCTTGTATCTCCTGCCTATATATTAGTCAAAAGGACAAGAAAAGGGGGACAGGATATGGTGATACACACCTACAATCTCAGCGAAGGTGAGGCAAAAAGATCACGTTATCAAGCCCACCTAGGCGATTTAAGACATCCTGTCCCTACGTAAAATAACAACAAAGCCCACCATGTGCTATATGTTGGTGGCTCTAGGGATGATGCACATTTTTTTTTTTGTTGTTGTTGTTGTTGGAACTGGGGATTGAACTCAGGTCCTTGCACTTTCCAGGGAAGCACTTATTCCACTGAGCCGTCTCCCTGGCCCCTCTTTCTTTTTCTTTTATGCATGTTTCTCCTTTGTTTTTTCTTTTTTTTTTTTGAGACAGGATCTCACTATGCTGTTTAGGCTGGCCTTGAACTTTGAAGGATCCTCCTGCCTCAGCCTTCCAGGTGCTGGGATTATAGGCATGTGCCATCATGTCTGGCTTAAGGAAGCCTTTTAATAACAGTGGCAGGATGAGAGTTTCTAATGAGAAGGGCAGGAAAAAGGGAGAGCGTTAGAGAGCAATGGCTCCATTCCCGTTTTCTGCAGGCCTCCCTCTGCCTCTGTAAGGTTGTATAGACAAAAGCCCTGTTAGAGAGAGCAGAAATGAGAAGCCAGGTTGGCTTTGTAGATGTTGACCAGCCCATCTATGTCTTGCCTAGTGTATGTTAAAGGTTGTAGAAGTGTTGGGTCAGGGATATAGTTCAGCAGCATAAGTGCCTGCCTGGCAAGTGTAATCATCCTGAATTCAATCCCCATTACCCCCCCCCCAAAAAAAAAAAGGTGTAGGAGTGTTACCAAGCAGCCTATATTTACCAAGCTATTACTATGTGCCAGGCACTGGGTTGAATATGAATGATGCCAGTGATTCTCATGATGGCCCTAGCAGGAGTAAATATCCATGCCAGGTGATGTCTTGGGTACTGGCAACGTGGTCTGTGTCCTTGCAGGGTTTTGTTTTTTTTTTTGGTGGCAACAAGGTGTAGGTATGTAGCCCAGGCTGACCTCAAACTCATGGTGATCCTCTTGCCTCAGCCTCTGGCTGGGATGACAGGCATGAGTCATCACACCAGGCAATAGGCTTTTTTTTTTTTTTTTGCAAAGGAGCAGCCTGGAAGTGCTGAGTTTCTGTAGGTGGAATCTAGCAGCTACTCACCTCCACTGTCATAGTTTAAGCAGCTACAAGAGTTTGTTATGTTCCTATTAAACTTTATTGACCAAAATAGAAAGCATGGGCAGTCATTTATTGATTCCTGCTCTCCAGAATAAAGTGAAACCTTAGCATGGCATGTGAGACTCTCCCAAACCTGGTCCCATTTTGCTCACTGCCCATTCTACTCTATATCCCACTGTTCACTCTGGTCTAGACCCAGGGAATGTGGGGCCTCCTGCCCACAAATCCCTCTTCATCAGGAGTTAGCGCCTGCTGA
This sequence comes from Ctenomys sociabilis, assembly GCA_004027165.1. Taxonomy (NCBI): domain Eukaryota; kingdom Metazoa; phylum Chordata; class Mammalia; order Rodentia; family Ctenomyidae; genus Ctenomys; species Ctenomys sociabilis. Next base: position 11,002 of record PVKA01030950.1, read on the forward strand.
AGTCCTTCTTCCTTGGGTCTCAGATCCATTGGCACGGTAGCATGCCCGTATTTTTGTTTCCTGCGCTCCAACCTTGTGTTGTGGGAGGTCACACTTCCTGCCCGGACCGGGCAGTGCCACCGCGACCAGCACGGCTGCCACCTTCTTTCTTCTCTCAGATATGCTGCGTGTCCTGGCTCTGGTCCTGTGGCATCTGTGACTGCTGCGCCACAGAACCAGCTGCAACTGTAGCATCCTACACTTCTGCACTGGGAACCATGTTTGCCTGCAGTTGTAAGTTGCATCCTCCAACATTCGCTTCCAAAGAATGTTGATTAGATTTTGATATTCCGTCTTCTTTATTCTTGTCTAATTTTTAAAATTTTTTTAGGGAAGGCTCTGCAGGGTGTTTAGGGTCTCACTACTAGATGGGACTCCTAGTGATCCAAGTGTTTACAGCCTCCAAAGCGGTGGGATTGCAAGTGTGCACCATTGCCATCTCAGTGAGCCCTGGGGGCAGGGCCAGCACAGCAGGTAAGGGGTTGGGGAGGAAAGCCCAGGCCCCAGTGTCTGGTTGCAGGTTTTTTTTTTTTTTTTTTTTTGTGCTGTAACCAGGGATTGAACTCAGGCCCTTTCACTTGCCAGGAAAGCACTTATTCCACTGAGCCATATCCTGGCCCGCACAGCTATTTGGCCTGCCCTTTGTGTTGTTTTGCAGAATTTCACTATGTAGTCTGGGCTGGCCTAAAATTTGCAACATTCCTCTTGCCTCAGCCTCCTGGTCATCGGGATGATAGGTGTGCACCACCACCCCTGGCTCTCTTTTGTCTAATTTTTGTCCTGGTATGCGCCAGTTAGAGAGCAACACCAGCTCCAGGCTTTTCCAACACAAAATCATGTAGGAAATTGGTTAAACAGGTACATCTGTCATGGTGCAGTTTGCCCAGAATTTAGTGGCTCAAAACAAGTCATTGGAAGGAAGTGGGGTCATCGGAACTCAGAGGCCAGGAGACACAGTGGAAGGCGGGAAGTAGACCCCGAAAGATGTAGCGTCTACGAAGAGAAAGGAGACAACTCCGGCTTTCCTTCTTCCCAGCCGCCAGTGCCTGCAATTGGCTAGGTCTTCCTGGAGGCATAGTGCAAGGGAAACTGGGAAATGTAGTTCTTGGGATACAGGACAAGTTTGGGGGACTGCGAGCAAGTGGAGACAGGACTACTGGGGTTAAGTGAGAACGTTAGGCTTCAGTGAGGTTCGGGGCGGGTAGACGGCTCAGTAGAATAAGCGCTTGGTCCCCGATTACACACACACACACACACACACACACACACACACACACACACACACACACGTGTGCCGCGGCGAAGGCGGACTTCTGCAATCCTAGCGCTCTAGAGGCCGAGGCAGGCAGGACAACTGGATTGCAAGTTGGAGCCCAGCCTGGGCAGTGTAGCAATTTACTTGAGTCCCTGTCTCAAAAAACAAAAATACCCTAAAAGAGCTCAAATTCGGATTATTCTAATATTTTAAATTGTTGTTAGTAGGTTGAAGGTAGATTAGGGGAATGGGTAGGGAAAAAAAAGTTAAAAGTAAAGTCTTTCTTGGGTTCAGGTGGTAGAATTCATTGCATGCACAAGGCCATGGGTTTGATCTCCAAAACCAGTCACACAAAGTCTTTTAAAATAAGACCTCCTCAGACTAGCCAAGTACCTCAGGGGACTGAAGACCATCGATCCGTACCCCATGCCATGCCAACCCCGCCCCTGGGTCATGCTGAGACAGAGACTGAGACTGAGCCTGCTGGTGCAAGACTCTAATCCCGGCGTTTGGAGGCTATGAACAGGAGGATCACTACGAGTCCGATCTGTGTAGTGAGACCCTGTAGACCTGGTACTAAATACATTAAAATAACGGTAACAAAATAAGACCTCTCCAAACTGGGGATATAGCTTAGGGATAAAATAGGACACCCCAAACAAAAACAAAATACCCAGCAAGAGCCTGTGTTAAAAAACTATAAATAAATAAGTAAAATAGGAGGCTAGGCAGCTGGGGATGGCTCATTGGAATAAGCACTTCCTTGGCAAGCGGAAGGGCCTGAGTTCAATCCTCGGTTCTGCCAAAAAAAAAAAAAAGGCTGGGGCAGGAGGATAGTAAATTCAAGGCCAGCCTGGGGAATTTAGTGAGACCTTGTCTCAAAATAAAATAAAATGGGCAGCATCTGCCTGCCAAGTGTGAGGCAATTTGATTTCTGGTACCCAAAACAAAAACAGGCAAACAAAAAATGCCATGCAAAACCAGAGTATTAAATTCTTTGTGTTAGCCGGGCGTGGTGGCGCAGGCCTGTAATCCCAGCATTCGGAGGCTGAGGCAGGAGGATTGTTGTGAGTTCGAGACCAGCCTGAGCTACAAAGTGAGTTTAAGGCCAGCCTGAACTGCATAGTGAGACCCTGTCTCAAAAAAAAAAAAAAAAAAAAGAAAAAAAAAAATTCTTTGTGTTGTACTGAGATGCTAAGTGTCTGCATTTTAAATCCCTGGTAGGTAGAATTAAGGCTATTTTTTAATCAGTTAAAAATTGAAAATAAACATTGAAATTTCTAGATGGATCTTATTGAAATGAATAAAAAATATATAAAAAAAGAAATTTCTAGATGGAAACAATATTGCCCTTGGCAGTTTTCTCAGGTTTTTTTCTTTTCCTTTGGTGGATCCAGGGATTGAACTCAGACCCTCATGCTTGCCAAGGAAGCACTTTAGTGAGCCATCTCCCCAGCCCCAGTTCTCTTGGGCTTGAGCTGCCAGGTAAAGACAGTCCTGTGTGAGGCTGGGGACATGAAAACCTGGGCTTACTGCTGGAACCCGGTCCAGTAAAACACTCACCCCTGGATGCCTTCATCACATAAGTGGCTCTTATTCCCTGACGCCTAAATAGGAGAGACTGGACATTATGCTGCTACTGCCCCCTATTGCCTATTGATCTTAAAAAAATAACAATCTCGTCCGGGCGTGGTGGCGCATGCCTATAATCCTAGCATTTGGGAGGCTAAGGCAGAATTGTTGTGAGTTCAAGACCAGCTTGAGCTACAAAGTGAGCTTAAGGCCGGCCTGAACTGCATAGTGAGACCCTGTCTCAAAAAGACATTAAAAAAAAAAAAAAAAAAGAAAAAGAATAACCTCTTGAATTTGTCAGGCATGCTGGCTCATCATCTCTTTTTACATAGAAGAAAAATTCCATCTCTGCAAGTCACACAGTTATGTGCACAAGTGGAGAAAGAGTGCAGGGTCCTCAACATCAGGTCAGGCAATGAACTCAACCAGCGTGTAAGGAGCCCTCTTTTGTGGCTGGAAGTAGGGGCCTCTATTCTGAGAGGCCAGTGGCGCCAAAGCTGTGCCTCAAGCATGGTAAATCAGTCATTTGATCAGAACAGGTCTGGGTCGCAAGCTAGGAGGATGATGTCTGAATTGCATTGTAAGTGATAAGTAGGAGAATGCCAGGAGGCCCAGCGTCAGAAAAGACAATCGCACTAGCAGGTGAGAGCCAAGGGGGTGCGGGACTGCAAGAGGGCTTTAGAGAACTAGGAGCGCTATATTGAGGGAATTTGAACAAGGTAAACTTTTTTGGCAGATAACAGGTTACATAAATAAAGCAAAATGAGGTGAATTTTCACGTAGACTTCTCAGGAAAGCAGTAATCATGAGGCTTTCTTGCCCAGTAATCGCCGTTTTACACTTGCTCACAAGGATTGTGAACGATTTGGGAGCCAGTGATGGAATGGAGAGGATGAAAAATGGGGACTAAAAAAAAAAGTGGGACTGCACTCAAAAACTTTGAGGGGTTTTGCTGCTCCCTCCCCATTTCCCTGTTTATCTGAGAGCTTTTTTAGCGGTTCTAGCACGGGAGCGCAGCTGCTCGTATACCCTCGACCGAGGAAAGGTCCTCCTCTAGCGTGAGTGGTCGTCCTCTTCGACCGAGCGCACAGCTTCGGGAGGGACGCACATGGATCGTTCAGGGTGGAAGGGGACCCCTGCCTAGCCAGCCAGATCAGCCGAATCAACCCTGGCGATCAACGGGGTGACAGATGTCGCAGCCAGATCGCGCTCACATCCTCCCTGTTTATCTGGGTCTGGGGAAGGTATTTATCTTAAGTACACAGTTGCTTTATTATTATTATTTTATGTTATGTATTTGGTACAGGGTTTCACTAGCAGCTCGGAATCCACAGTAATGAAAACTCCTGTTTTCAGTCTCCCCTGCGCTGGGATTACAGGCGTGCGCCACCACGCCCGGACTCCACAGCTTCTTGATAAAAAACAAACAAACAAAAAACCCCCCTCAAAACACATAAAACACTTAAGTATCCACAACTAGGTGAAGATCTCCAGCACCCCGCGTCTACATCCGCCCTTCCGCAGACTCAGATAAACAAGGAAATGGGGAGGAGGCAACAAAACCCCTCAAAGCTTTTGGCTGCAGTCCCCACTTTTTTTTTGTCCAGGTTGCCATCCTTTCATTCCATCACTGGCTCCCAAATCGTTCACGATCTTTGTGAGCAAGTGTAGAACCGCGATTACCGGGCAGGCTTGATTACTGCCTTCCAAATAGGTCTACGTGAAGATTGCTTTGAGTGTCGGAAGTCTGGGAGAGAAGGTTTGGCACTTGAGAGCCGCCGTCCGAGCCTGAGCCGCGCAAGCGGGCATGAACCTCGGCGGCCGCCGTGCATCCGTTACGTGGCAGCCACAGGCACTCACCAATCCGCTGAGCACGCATCAGCCCCCTCGGGTGGCGTAGCCGGAAGGGGCGGAGCTGAGGTGGCGGCGGCCGTGGAGGTAGCGGTGGCGGCGACTCTGGAGGCCGCAGTCCGGGTCCTGGCTTCGGCCCCAGCCCCACCATGGTGACGCTTGCTGAACTGCTGGTGCTCTTGGCCGCTCTCTTGGCCACGGCCTCGGGCTACTTCGTGAGCATCGATGCGCATGCCGAGGAGTGTTTCTTCGAGCGGGTCACCTCGGGCACCAAGATGGGCCTTATCTTCGAGGTGGCCGAGGGCGGCTTCCTGGACATCGACGTGGAGGTGCGGGCGCGCTGCCGGCTGTCGAGGCGGCTTCGCGCGGCGGCGTGGGGATTGGTGGGGCGCGGGACCAGGGAGCGGCGCGGATCGGGCCGCCGTCGATGCTGGGAGGGGTCGTGCGCCCCGGCGACCCCTCGGGTACCACTTGCCACCAGAACCCACGCCACGGGGCCGCCAGTCGCTCTGTGCTCTCCACGACCCCGTAGTTGGACGGCGGAGTCCAGGGGAGCCCCTATGGGCTGGCTTTGTCGAACGAGCGCCTCGTGTTATTCTCCGCCCCGAAGGCGCCGAGACTCTAGCGCGATTGGTCCCAGTCCGATCAGCAGCCGCTCTCCTGGTTACTGCGATGCCGGCATGGGGCATGCAAACTTTTCAAAAAGTAGATTGGAAGCTAGGCAGAAGTTAAATTTTTCTTTAATTTTTGTAAAAACGACCTTAACGTTTTGCATCAGGCTCCAGCTAATAAGTTTTGCTCTCGCTGCCTAGGAGAGAGATGGGGAGTTGGTTGTGCGTTTTAGGAATAATGATTGATGCGAAATGTAATTGAGATTTTAATTCGTCTTTTATTTGTCAGTAAAGGGCAATAGAGCTGGTCGCAAATTACATACTGTAAGTGTAATTGAATTAGCTAAGACTTTAAGAGATGGGCTTTTCAGCCAAGTTTGACAGGTGACAGCTTAAAAGGACTACCTTGGTATAACAGCTAGTGTGAAGCATACAGCGATGAAAATGTGATTCTTTTAATTTCCAATTGAGTCCTTTCTCTTTAGCTTTAACAGGCATATTTGGTAAAGCAGTTCCTCCATTGTGTGACAGTAATCACACAAATCTTGAAATGTTTATAAAAATACTCATTTTAAAGTGTTTTTTGGGTGGCCAGCCAGATAGCTCAGTGGATTAAAGCACCAGCATGGGCAGGCGCAGGACCTGGATTCCATCCCAGCATGATGTGCCAGCCCCACCCTCGGGGTGCTCTGAGACTGCGGTGAGGCAATTGAGTTTGGGCATGGTGTTGCGCGCCCCTGTAACCCCAGTGTTTGGGAGGCTGAAAACAGGATCACTGAGTGATCTGTGTAGTAAGACCCTGTAGACCCTGTACTAAATACATAACTTTTTTTTTCTTTTTTTTTTAAGTATCACCCACATATTCAAATATTTGCTGATGGACCCAGGATATAGCCCAGTGGCATAAGGGCATAAGCAACTGCCTGGCAAGCACAAGGCCCTGAATTCAGTCCCTGAAACCGTATGAAACACAGAATTTTCTCGAGGTATTAGGCTAGTTGGAGACTGTGAAAGTAGTGGTTTGTTTCTGAGGGATCTGAATTTCAGTTAGACACATAGGACATAAATGCAGCCAGAGCTGAAAGATGCTTTAGAGAGCCTTGTGCTCTACCCGTGTTTCATGAAGGGGAAATATCAGAGGCAGGGTAGTTGCTGCACTTACCTGAAGTGGAGCTAAGTGAAAGTCCTGGACGTTACTTAGGAGGTTTCTGGTTTCACACTTTTGGTGAGATTTTATTTCATTTTATTTTGCGGTATTAAGGATCAGACTTGGGACCTTGTGCTTGCCAGGCAGGCACTTAGGCCGCTGAGCTATATCCCTGGCCCTTTGGTGAGATTTTATGTATTTCTCTTTTGCCTCCAGATCACAGGACCTGATAATAAAGGGATTTACAAAGGAGATCGAGAGTCCAGTGGGAAGTACACATTTGCTGCTCACATGGACGGAACATACAAGTTTTGTTTTAGTAACAGAATGTCTACCATGACTCCAAAGATAGTGATGTTCACCATTGACATTGGGGAGGCTCCAAAAGGACAAGACATGGAAACGGAAGGTGAGGTGAACATTTGGAAGGGCTATAGTCCATTCCAAGAACTGATTTTAATTTTGTACACTTTCAAACAGTTTCCCTTCCATTCATTGTTCTTGAACCAAAACCTTGTGAAGTGTACTGTAACTTTTATTTATGTCTCTTACTTGACAAAAAAGTTTCTGGAAGTTAATTTCTGGCTGTTCTTTGCAGTTTGCCCTCTGGCAGCTTTTCTTAACGCTTTGTGCTCCTTTGAGAGTATAGGTTACACATGTCTTAGGTTCTGTTAATTTGCTAATTCTGGCATATATTCCTTTATTTGCTCCTTCCTGGATTCAGCTAATATGTCTCACAATTTTCTTTAGGTGGTGGAGATACCTGGGATGGTATGTGGACTGCGTTTTGATAGCTTTTTGTTTGCTAATGTCTAATTTCTGCTTTCTTTTTCTCTAACTCAGTTTGTTGGCATGAGAGTGTTTTCTCATTTTAAAAAGCTATACAACTAATTTGGTTGATTATCTTTTGGTGGTATATTTGGTTGATACGAGAGATGGGTTAGGTTATGGAAAGTTTTTGAGACAGAGTTTCTTTATGTAGTCTAACCTTCTGAATACTGACATTATAGTTGTATGCCACATGGGAGAGAGATAATTAAACCAAGCAATTACCAGTCATTCTTTTGACTTTGTAGAATGTATTTTTCAGACTTTGTTATTTATTTATTTTTGTGCGGAACCGGGGATTGAACTCAGGCCCTTGCGCTTGCCAGGGAAGTGCTTATTCCACTGAGCCATCTCCCCGACTTTGTTATTTATTATTGAAAGTTTCTGACTTGAAGTATGGTTAGTTATGAAGTGTAATTAAAAGGCCACGTGCAGCTAATGATGGAAAAAAAAAAAGGTCTCTAGCCATAGGCTCAGATAGGCTGGTTTTGGTTTGGCTGACCAGTAGTAAATGCTGATTTGGTTCTTCTGGATAAATGTCTTAGTAAAAGCCAGCACTGTTCTTCCTCTTTGCTGGAGCTTTTGAAAGCTAGCACTTGTGTAAAATTCCATAGTAGCATGATAACATATGTCCCAGATATTAACAGTATTATACTAACTTGAAGAATATGGCAATTGTGTGAGGTTGTGACATCTGTTCAATAGTTAGGCTACTTAGTAATTTTTTTTTTTTTTATTTTATTTTATTTATTTATTTATTTATTGCAGAACCAGGGATTGAACTCAGGCCCTTGCTCTTCCTAGGGAAGCGCTTATCCACTGAGCCATCTCCCCAGCCCCCTTTTTTTTTTTTTGTATTTTAGGGAAGGGTCTGCAGGACGTTCAGGGTCTTACTAGTAGATCGGACTGGTAGTGATCTGCCTGTTTACAGCCTCCCAAGAGCTGGGATTATACCATGCCCAGTCTCAATAATTCTTTTTTTTCTTTTTTTGAGACAGGGATTTGCTCTGTAATTCACATTGACCTTCAACTCATTACTCAGTACTGGGATTACAGGCCTGTGCCTAGCTATTTACTAATTCTTGTACTTATTTTTTAGGACCACTTATGGGGTTGGGCTTGGCTAATCAATCCTCAAGGTGAATGAAGGTTTTTTTGGGGGGTACCAGGAATTGAACACAGGACTCACACTTGCCAGGCAGGTGCTTCTCCACTGAGCTAATTTCCTGGCCCAAACTAGGAGTTTTGAAGGGCTTTGTGTTTGTTCATTTTTTTAAAAAATTGGTCCAATTTAATTTCTTTCTTTCTTTCTTTTTTTTCTTTTTGTCTTTTTTGAGACAGGGTCTCACTATACAGTTCAGGCTGGCCTTAAGCTTTGTAGCTCTGGCTGGTCTCGAACTCGCAACAATCCTCCTGCCTCAGCCTCCCGAGTGCTGGGATTACAGGCATGCGCCACCATGCCCGGCTGGTCCAATTTAATTTAATTTTTATTTTTTTAGTCTTTTTTTTTTTGAGACAGGGTCTCACTATGAAGTTCAGGCTGGCCTTACGCTCACTTTGTAGCTCAGGCTGGTCTCGAACTCACAACAATCCTCCTGCCTTAGCCTCCCGAGTGCTGGTATTACAGGCATGCCCCACCATGCCTGGTTCACCACTGGTCCAATTTAAATGATCAGAAAATACTTCCAGTGTTCTCAAAACAAAACATATATATATATATATATATATATATATATATATATATATATATATGTCTCACTATGCATCTTGGACTCATTTTGTGAATGCAGAACTGAACTTAAGTAATTATGTCATGCAGTATCTAAAGTTTTGCTTTTGTTTGTTAATCTCAGCGAACAGCAGCTGTCAACTTGAGCCTTCCTTCAAAGCAGGGCTTTTTTTTTTTTGCGGAACTGGGGATTGAACTCAGGCCTTTGTGCTTGCCAGGGAAGCACGTATTTTACTGAGTCATCTCCCCCGGCCCCAAACTTGTACAGTTGAGTTTGTCTATTTACTTAAAATCCTTGCTATTCCCCAATATGATGCAAACATTGCTTTGGCATAGAAAAATGTTTGAGTTTGTGTAGATTTTTCTAAGAATGTTCTCATTGCTCTCTGCTTAGTTTCATGGAGTTTAAAAAATTTTTTTTTTTCTTTTTTGCCTTTTTGAGACAGGGTCTCACTATTCAGTTCAGGCTGGCCTTAAGCTCACTTTGTAGCTCATGCTGGTATTGAACTCACAACAATCCTACCTCAGCCTCCTGGGATTACAGGCCTGCGTCACCACGCCCAGCTTTTACTTTGTGAGAGATGGTCTTCTAAAGTGTCCAGGCTGGGCTCAAATGTATAATTCTATCCCAGCCTCCAAGGGTGCTGGGATTACAGGTGTATATCATCCATCGTACCTGATTTATGTGAGTTTTATTTACTTATTTATTTATTTTGCGGAACCAAGGATTGAACTCAGACCCTTGTACTTGCCAGGGAAGCGCTTATTCCACTGAGCCATCTCCACGGCCCCTTTATGTGAATTTTTATTTTATTTTATTTTATTTTATTTTGTTTTTGTCTTTTTGTGGCAGGGTTTCACTATGCAGTTCAGGCTGGCCTTAAGCTCACTTTGTAGCTCAGGCTGGTCTCAAACTCACAACAACAATCCTCCTGCCTCAGCCTCCTAAGTGCTGGGATTACAGGCATGTGCCACCACACCCGGCTCATGTGAATTTCTAAAGCAGATTTTAATTTTAGTTTAAATGCTATTTATAGGCTTTAGGATTTCAAAAATAATTTGCGTGCTGCATTTTTTCTTTGTCATCTCTGTAGTTAGCAGTCAAAATCATAGACTTGGTGGAATAGCATCGGTTCATTAGCAATGCCTTCTAGAGTTTTCTGGAGTCAGGCCTGAAAAGTATGCTTCTGGTTTGCTTGTTTCTTTGAAGACAGGTCTTACTATGTAGTTGAGACCTTGAACTTACAGTGTGGTCCAGGCTGGCATTGAACTCACAGCAGTCCTGGCTCAGCTCCCCAGCACTGGGATTACAGGTGTGTACTCCCACGCCCAGTGTGAGAATTGGGCTTTAAAAAAAATGTTCTGAGAATTAAATTGTCTTTAGTGGCTCATAATGGTGATCCAGATTCATATTGGCTCCATTTCTAAAAGTAGCTTCTTCCAACTGTCTCTGAGAAGCACCTGACAGTGTTGTCTTTCTCCACAACACCCTGGCTGTCCACTGATGTGCTGTTCTCTTCCACAGCTCACCAGAACAAGCTGGAGGAGATGATCAATGAGCTGGCAGTGGCAATGACAGCTGTGAAGCACGAGCAGGAGTACATGGAGGTCCGGGAGAGGATACACAGAGCCAGTGAGTTCATCCTGTGGCCGTAGTGCTGGTCCTGGGGAAGGTCCTACAGCCGCACCTGAACTCATTCACAGATTATGTAGATAGTCACTCTGGCTTTTTCGGGGATGGGAAGGTGGGGTACTATGGTCAAACCTAGGGCCACTCTACCACTGAGCTATAGCCATAGTCCCTTAAAATTTTGAGAAAGGGTCTTGCTAAGTTGTGTAGGTTGGCCTTGAAGTTTGGATCCTCCTGCCTCAGGCTGAGATTACAGGCATGTGCTGTCACAGTCAGCACATGTGACATTTATGGTATCTGGAGATCAAACTCAGGACCTTGTACTTGCCAAGCTATCTTCCTGGCTCTATGCCTTTTTTATTTTTTTGGCAGAACCAGGGATTGAACTCAGGCCCTTTCGCTTGCCAGAGAAGCACTTATTCTACCGAGCCATCTCCCTGGCCGCCTGGTTTAGTAGACTCATTTGTAGAAATGTGTGGTTAGGTAGTTTATCATTGGGACTTTTATCCTGTGTCAGAAATACTGTTAAAATTCAGCATAATCTTGTGAGAGTTTAAAAGGTATTTTTAAGAATGAAGTTTTTTAAAAATAGAAAAATTTTATGATTGGTTGAGGGTTAAGCTAATATTTTTCTTTTTTTTTAGTGTATTTTGGTACAGGGTCTCACTATGCAGCACAGACTCTTAGTGATCCTCCTATTCTCAGCCTGCCCTCCTCTGGGATTATATAGGCTTGTGTCACCATGCCTATCTCCTTGGCTGGCTCAGCCTGTCCTGAAGCAGGGCCAGGGCAGCATGCGATTGCAAGAATCAAAACCCAGTCCCTGTACTTGCCTAAGCAGGTGCTTAGTCGGCTAAACTATCTTTTTATTTATTTATTTTTTTTGCTGAACCAGGGACTGAACTCAGGTACTTGTGCTTGCCAGGGAAGTGCTTATTCTACTGAGCCATCTGCCTGGTGCCCTGCTAAGCTATCTTGACGGCCCTATTATTATTATTATTATTTTTTTTTTATTTTTTTATTTTTTTTGAGACAGTCTTACTACGCAGTTTAGGCTGGCCATTTTTGTAGTCCAGGCTGGTCTTGAACTCAATGTTCCTGCCATAATTTCCTGAGTGCTGGGATTACAGGCATGCACTACTATATCTGGCCATAGTTTTCTTAAGGATAGGAGAAAGACATTGCAAAATGGGCTTTAGAACTGGCTTTAATCACATACCTGAAATATTTTCCAGTGTGATCAATACCAAGGTTTAACCTTTTTTTGCAGTAAGAGGCTCAACCTAGTTAGAATAGAAAACCTGAATGCAGAGTAAGGAGGAGTTTGGCCTCCAGCTCCTAAGTTAGAATTTGGAATGTATTTTTCTGTGCAAACAGTAATGATTAGAGTCTCGTGTAAATTGCAAAAGTTTGCATAGCATTAGATAGAACATTAAATATTGTAATTTTTGCCTTGAAGTAGGAGCTAACTTTTTTTTTTTTGTGCTGGGAATCAAACTCAGGACCTTGTGCTTGCCAGGCAGGCACTTGTATGCTGAGCTATATCACTGGCCCAGAGCTACCATATTGCCATGCAGACCAAATAGTATATCTGTGGCCAGACTCATAACTGCTGATCAGCGACTTTAACTCTCCTGGTAGCTCCTGTGTGTAGATCTCATTGCAAGCCCAAGCTCTCATCTGGAGTGTAGAGTGATTCAGTCATAGGTCTCTGTTCAGAGTAGGAGCTGGAGAGTGGATTAAGGGGTGCTAAAGAGATGAGTCTAGCTCAGATGCCTTCTGCATGGGTTCTCCTTCTACTGAAGGGAAGGAGCTGCAGGCCTCAGAGCATGTTCCTTCACCTGGGCAGGTGATGGGGATGCAGGAGGCTGCATAAGCCCCCAGTTCTTCCTGGGGCTGGGCCCAGGCTGCCCTGCCTCCTCACCACCTCCCTTTTCTTCTCTGGGGTGGCCACCTCTTCCCCTTCTTCCTGCGGGGAACCCCATTGTTGTTCACATGCTCCCAAGGTAGAGCTAGCCCATTCTGGGGTAAGAAGCTGGGGGCTAAGGACATCGTCGTTTTGCCAAGACCATAGGGCTGAAAAGCAGACAAGGCCTTGGGAACACAGGCCTAGAGGAATCACTTGTCTTCCAGTTAGTAGGGCTGTCTAGCTTCCTTTTTTTTGCCCTCCGTGGAGATATTCTTTTTTTCTTTACTTAATTTCTATTTTTATTTTTACTTATTTTTTTGGCAGAACTAGGGATTGAATTCAGGCCCTTCCACTTGTCAGGGAAGCGCTTATTCCACTGAGCCGTCTTCCCTGCCTTATTCCTTCTTTTCTTTCTTTCTTCCTTTTTTTTTTTTAAACGGAGGTTAAGAGCAGAATAGATTTATTGAGGGAAAGAAAGCTCCTGTCCAAGAGAAGGATGGGAGGAGGGCCTGAGCGGGTAGCTCCCCCCTCCTTATGTTCTTTTGGTAGAATTTTCAGATACTCAAGTTGAGTTTTAGTGATGCACTGGTTCTCAATGGTGGTTGTGTGCACATGCTGCCCACACCATGCATGATGGTGAGGAGATCCTGTGTCTTGACATTCTTTGATGCTGTCGATATCTCAGGGCATTTTTTTGTGATCAGCAAGAGGGCAGTGTTTTCCACACTTTCTCAGTGGCTGCACCCCTGTGCTGCATTTCTGTGCGTTCTCATTACATGCATTTTTCTGTAGAGAAAGTAGAGTTTGGTATTTTTCACATTCCCAAATAATCAAGGATATGGCTAACTTCTGAGATAAGACACAGCGTCATGAGTAGGGGAAAGAAAGACAACACATATTAAGGTTGAAAATTTGAGGTATACAGTGGCCAGCGAGATGGCTCAGGCAATTAAGTGTCTCCTTAGGCAAGTGTAGGGACTGGCTTCCACCCCGGGTCTTGCGTGCCACACCAGCCCTGCTCTGGAGCGCGCAGAGCCCGCAACTGAGTGTAATGGCGCACTCCTGTAAGTCCAGACCTGGGGAGGCGAAAACAGGAGGGTCACTATGAGTCTGAGCTGTGTTGTGAGACCCTTTTCTCCACATAAGATGGAGAAAAAAGAATATTTGAGAAATACAGAAAAGTATAGATAAAGCAATAAAATTTGTTAAGCCCATAAGCAGCAGGGGGTCCAAAGGAGGAGGACTGTAAGTGCAAGTCCTGCCTGGGCCATTTAGCAAGACTGTCAGAATAAGGGGCTGGGCAGATGCAGGCAGTGGTAGGGGGGCTGTGCTCCCCTAGTTTGCACAGAAGGTGACATTTATTTTTTGTTTGTTTGTTTTTGGTGGAATGAGGGATTGAACTCAGGCCCTTGCACTTGCCAGGGAAGCGCTAATTCTACTGAGCCATCTCCCCAGTCCCAGAAGGTGACACAGTTAATTTATGTTTTTGCATTGGAGCTGGAACCCAGGCCTTGACACTGAACTTAGTCCATGCTTACTTTTTATATAGCTTTTCACTTTGAGAGTAGGTCTTGCTAAGTTGCCCAGGCCTGGCATTCCTCTGGCTCAGCCTCCCACAGTCCTGGGATCACAGATGTGGGCCATCACACCAGGCAGTTATATTTAAAGGTTTTTTTTTTTTTTGTTGTTGTTGTTTGTTTGTTTTAGCTTGGTTCTTAATTTTTAAATCTGGTCTTTTTTTTGGTGGAACTGGGGATTGAACTCAGACCCTTGTGCTCGCCAGGGATGTGCTTATTCCACTGAGCCATCTCCCTTAAATCTTGACTTGGAGGAGGGCTGATTCTACAGATTGGACCTGCGGCCTTCACACTGAATTGTGTCCCCAGTGCCATCCATCCATTGTGGTATTAGTGATTAAACCAAGAGCCTTGGCATTGTGCTATATCTCCATCTGTTTTTTTTTTTTTTTTTTAGTTTTGAAGACTGGGTGCCTGTAATCCCAGTTCTTAGAAGGCTGTAAACAGGAGAATCACTATAGTCTGATCTGTAGTGAGACCCTGAGCACCCTGTAGACCTTCCTCCCCCAAAATAAAATAAAATAAATTTTGATACATGATCTCACTAAGTTACCCTATATGAATTAAGTTGGAGATTCTCCTGCTTCAGTCTCCCAGAAGAGCTGGGATTACAGGTGTGTGCCACTGTGGTGTCCAGCTGGCTTGCTTTTGCCCTGGAAATGGAATTTTGACATAAGTGAGTAAAACTATGTATACAACACTAGGGAAATAGCTTAGTGGTGCACTGCCTACCTGGGAAGCTTAAAGTCCTGAGTTTGATTCCTGGTACCTGTAAAGACACATACACACACACACACACACACACACACATTCTGTTTCTTAGACACTGTTTTTTTTTTTTGCAGAGCCAGGGATTGAACTCAGGTCCTTGTGCTTGCCAGGGAAGTGCCTGTTCCACTGAGCCATCTCCCCAGGTCCTCTTGGACACTTTTTAGAAACTCATTTCACCAGGTGTGCATGCCTGTAATCCCAGCACTGGGGAGGCTGAGGAAGGAGGATCTTAGATTTTGAGGCCAGTTTGAATTGTATAGTGAGACTGTCTCCAAAACAAAACAACCTCATTTTTCCATACCTTTAAAACAATATTTTGTGGGCTGGCGAGATGGCTCAGTAGAATAAATGTTTGCCTGGAAAGCACAGGGTCCTGAGCAATCCCCAGAACCACAAAAACAAATAAACCAATATTTTGCAGTATTATTCAACTATTCCTCTTTCAGGCAATCCTTACAAGACAGTTATTCATACTTATGCAAAAACATAGCAGAAAAGAGTTTTTCTTTTTTTTTTTGTCTTTTTGAGACAGAGTCTCACTATGCAGTTCAGGCTGGCCTTAAGCTCACTTTGTAGCTCAGGCTGGTCTCGAACTCACAATAATCTTCCTGCCTCAGCCTCCCCAGTGCTGAGATTACAGGCATGCACAACCACGCCCGGCAAGAGCTTTTCATATTATGGAATTAATAAATTTCAGTAATTTTGGATGAATCTTTGATGGTTCTTACGGATCTAGTTAATGTTCTGGGCATTTGATCCTTTTTCTTTTTCTTTTTCTTTTTTTTTTTTTTTTTTTTTTTTTTTTTTTTTTTTTTTTTTTTTTTTTTTTTTTTTTTTTTTTTTTTTTTTTTTTTTTTTTTTTT
>PVKA01030951.1:0-26781 GCA_004027165.1 Ctenomys sociabilis
CCAGCACCATTTGTTAAAGAGGCTATCTTTCTCCCAGTGAGCTTGTGTAGCCCCTTTGTCGAAGATAAGATGGCTGAGTGTTTTTGTAGATGCCTCTGCATCTTCTAATCTATTCCACTGATCCTCAGGTCTATTTTGTTGCCAATACCATGTTGATTTTATCACAGTGGCTTTGTAGTATAATTTCAAATCAGGAATTATGATGCCTCCTGACTTGTCTTGATTGGCCAGGATTGCCTTTGCTATTCTAGGTCGTTTGTGATTCCAAATAAATTTTAGGATTGACTTCTCTATATATGGGAGGTATGTTGGTGGCAGTTTGATAGGGATTGCAATAAATCTGTACAGCAATTTTGGGAGTATGGCCATCTTCACGATATTGGTTCTTCCTATCCAGGAGCATGGTTCCCATTTTTTATGGGTTTAGAAAAATACAAAAATGTAATTTTATGACCAGAAGGCCAAGAATAAAGAACTTTTAACTTGAAGACAGTTATACATTTTGATGATCTTATTAGACCTTGGTTTAAATAATATTAACAGTGAGGTAGCACTAAGTTACTGTACAACAAAAACCAAAACACACTTTCCCAATATTTCAATCCACATGCTAGCGAACAAATTGTGCATCATTTTTTTTCTACAGGAAAACTGAAGAGTTTACTAACAAACCCTCCAAGGTCAAAATGAATACAGGTATGCTATCTCTGTTGAACTCTCTAGCTTTGCTCTCTAAAAAATCATCTTGGACCTGAATCACTACTTAGCACTTTACTGATCTAAATATGATACTGAGTTTATGATTCAATGTAGAATCCAGATTTATTAATTTATTTCATTGTCATCATGCTCTGGTCTGTCACCATCAAAGAAAGAATGATTTTTTCTGTTGCCTCTTCTTACTCCCTTTTCCTCTAATCATATTTTGAAATTTTCTCCTGTAAATGTTAGGAATTGTATGTATACATTTTTAATTTCTTACTGAAATTAAGCTCAAAAGAAAGTTACTCTGGTAAAGATAGTTAAATTTTCCCACTCTAGAAACTACTTTGACAAAGTCGGTGGGTAGAATCCCAAAGCTTCATCACAAATAAGTTTAATTAATTCATAAGCACAATTCACATAAAATAATATTTCACTTTAGATATATGATAGTATCTCTAAATAGCTTAACAACAGTGCCTCCAAAATCTGTACTGTATGTATTTTAATTGTAAAACTGCTGCTGATAATGCTGCATTCATATAAAATACGAATGCTTCCATAATAGAAACATTTCAGTTTGTAATGTCACCATCATCCCCAACCTCCCAAATTGTATGTATGGCAGTCTTATATACAATAATTCAGGAAAATAACTTTGTTGTTGAAATTTTGTCACTTCTGTTTATACACTAGTTTTCCCTATTTACAAGTGATTGCTGGAGATTCATCTTAGTCCATCACTCAAGCCAAAAACAAGAGCGTGGGCCAAGACACTCCTTCACATACACTCGCCGCCTCCCTGCTGCCTCTTCCTAGCCAAGTGCCTAGAAGAAGGATAAGCATCTCACTGGGGAGAGCACTGTCCGATCAAGTGCACAGGCACAGCCCATGTCCGTCTTCCTGTGGCAACACGGCTAGCAGAAACCCCTCCAAATGGCCTCAGAGAATGTCCTGCCCACTGGCTTCTGAGATGTGGCAGCGGGGCAGGCGAGGGCACTGGCAACAGGCAAGGGAGGCTGGCAAAGCAAGAGAAATTCTGCCCCTATGGCTGCAAATAAGTCAGTTAGACATGGAAAATGCGGTAAATACAGTTCGGCAAAGGAAATTGAGGAACATAAATAGAATACTAAGCTCACCGCTGGACTTGGATAAGTCATGCAACAAAATGCAAAGGCAATCTAGTGGAATGTTTGCATGAAGGAGTGACATTTACTGATTTCTTGAGCATCTTGAAGATTTAAATTGAGCAGAACTTCTCAATACCACTCATTTTGTTAATTTTCTTATATATTATAACTTCATTATAACATGTACACATATGTATATATGGTTATACAAAGTCCATTGTATTTATTTGTAATATATTGAATAGTTGGCCTTCCTATTCATATAATTCAATCACTAATAACAAAATAAGTATAAAAATATAAGTATTTTTAGATCTATGGACTGCTAACAACACAAATATAATCTTCCAAACAATACTCTCATTTATTTTTTTTCACACTCTCATTTATATGAAACATCTCTGGCTGATGAAATGCTAATTTCCATAGGATTGCTTTGGCTCTGTGGCCAAATTTACATATATATGTGAGATATATTCAAATATATGAAAAAACTGTTTAGAAATCACTGAAACCTTTTGTTTAAAATTTCAAAGTAATACTATAATGTTGCTATGCAAACAGAGCTCTTGAAACATATAGACACTACATTAGGAAATAGAAGTGTTACTGCCATGTTTACAAAATGAAGTAGGAATTAGTTCCTAAGTAACTAGTTAATAAAATTGTCCTTCATGGACTACCTCTCAATCACTAAAATGTTACATTACTACTTTGAATTTCCATTTGTCAGTCACTAAGCTTTTTTAAAAAATTATTTTAAGTTTTATCTTTGCTTTTAATCCACTATGTAACAAACTAGCCAGGGATAGTAAAATATACAAACATGTTAGATCTCCTGGATCTTGTTGCCCATTAGTTGTTAAGAAACAAGATGTAGTTATGGAAGGAAAGGGAAAGGGCATCCGATAATTCAGTGGCTATGATTTACCTGTGAGTGTTTTCTAGCAGAGAAAACCCCTGCTAGGGGGCTTAAAGGTGAGTAAAGCCGTAACCCCAAGGACCGCAGACCATGAATGAACATGAACTGAAGGTGAAACACACCAAAGAGCGTTAATCGCCACATAAGTGGAAGCAGAATTTAGTATACTCTCTCTTTCTCTAATTTTACAAGCAATAATTTTTAAAATAATCTCTTTAATAAATTTTAATAGATACACATGTGTTTCCTTGATCTAGGTCTTGGAACTATCCAAAGGTCACAAATTGTTTAGCCCAAACATTCCAAACTTTCTTGGGTCTATAGTGACAAATGTCTCAGTGATTTTTTTCATGAAGTGTCTAAGCCCAATGCACTACCTAGCAATTTTATTTACAAACAACTTAATCACTTAATTGTTACTTAAGGATTTTAACCAATGATGCAGGATCCACATGTTGTGAACTTTTCTATTTTTATCTCTGTTTTCAGATAATCAGAATTAAAAATGATAAGAATATAAAATCACTGTTAGAATGATAGCAGTTTTCAACACCCTTGAATTTCCAATTCTTTGAGCCCAGTCAGTAGCTACTAGATACTCTACATTCAATAACGTTATCTCCATTGTAGTGGACACATTTGCTTCTCATAAATATTTTTGGCTTCTCAAGTTTGTTAAAATGCTTCTGGTGCCTCTGAAAGGTATCTCCAATGTAAGTTTCTACCATTTGTATCTTTATCTTTTAATTTCCTCCTATAGATTTTGATCCATTTGACTTATTTTCATTTAATGTTTCTGTGAGTCATGTTCTCGTTGGATTATTTTGTAATCCAACTTTTTTGTATTAAAAAGTTGTAATTTGAAGATATATTTTATAAGAATAATTTCACCACATTTAAATAGTGACTTCTAGAAATAATCAAATCATACTTCCATGTATCTCTGCTAATCAAAATTCTCCTGTGGTTAATAAGCAGTCTAGATATTTTCCCTGAGAAATAAAGAAAAAAGACAAATAATATGTAGCAATATGTGACAATTCTGTTGTCTATTAGTGATTATGTTATTTGCCATAACCTTTGAAAAGCAAATAAAATTGTTTTGGCTTAATGAGAAAAATGATAGGAATGAGGAAAACTATTTATTGCACATTCCATATTACAAGGGAATGTGGAATGGAATGAATTTCCCCATAGACTTTAACCTTTCAATTCTGAGGCTTCTACCCTAAATTTAGAAGTCTAAACTTCTCCCTCAAAACTTTAGAAGTCTAAACTTCTCACAGCACATAAAATAGCAAATTTATCTCCAACTTTTTGCTACATGTTTGTGCGTAAATGTAAATACAATATAGGTCATAGTACACACATATTGTCCAAACATAGAAAAAGCAATAAATCACTTCCAAAAGATACTTCAGTGCTCTCTCTGATTTCAACTCAGTTAATTTTTATAACTATTGAAAGGCATGTAATTTTCATAATTCTATGTCTCTGTATAAATTATATGCTATCAAATTTATCATGCCTCTGTCAATAACATTTTTTAGGTCCTGAAGATTGAACCAAACCCTCATGTATGCTAGGCAAGTGCTTTACCACAATAACTTTTACTTTAAGAATTATTCAACTATCTTCAGAAATCATAATAACCAGAATATAATACAACCTAAATGATTAATATATTGTACTATGGCTTTTAACCCAGGAATGTAGAGAATTCAAAAGCTAGCTGAAGTGCTTATAGATTTAGTATGTATTAAATTTAAATGACATAATATTTATTTCTGTGCCTAGGTTTTCTTTTTTTCAACTTGAGAACCTGGAACAGTGGTACATACCTGTAATCCCAGAATTCAGGAGTTTGAGGCAGGAGGGTCATAAATTCAAGGCCAGCCTGAGCAATGTAACAAGTTTAACCCTAGGCTGTAATACTTGGCAAGATCCTGACTCAAAAAACAAAAACACTCAATGTAAAATATAAAAGATTTTTGTCCTTTTTTCTGAATCATTGACATCTGTTTCTGAAACAGATCTCTGCTTAATTTTGTCTGTTTTAGTTTGGGGATGGATGTAAAATTTGCAGATGTACTCCATGGTCACTAATTCTGACTGTTCATCCTTCTCGTGAATGTCTGACACATTTCACTTAAAATGCATGGTATTGCATGTGCTCTCTCTGTTGCCTTGGCCTCTGCTATATCATTTTTTTGCTTCCAGATAGCGGTGGGTGTGCTCGCAAGCGTGCCGCCATGTCTGTTACGTTAACATCTGTGAAGAGAGTTCAAAGTTCTCCAAACCTATTGACTGCAGGTATAATAACAGTAACTCACAGCATGTCACACTTGAATGGCTTTACCTGATCTCTGTCTCTGTCCAGAATTACCTTGTTTAGATGAGCATAGTGGCTGTAAATAGGCTTCAAAGAGTTATTTTTTCTTGTCCCCAAAATAGCCTCTATCTTTTCTATTTTTGTTCTAGAAATACAAAGTCAAAGAACACTGATATCTACTAGAAAATATTTAAAAATTAATTAGAAACTATAGTAATTTGCCAAAAATATGCTGAGTAACTGCAAGTGTTAATAACTTTAAGTTTTTGTTATGTGGTGGAATAAAGTAACATAATAAAATAACATAATAATAGTTCATTATATAACTCATGTGCTCTTTTGGGGGCCCAAAGGGTCTAGAAGAAAGAATTGCTGGAAAATGAATCTTAATTAGGCTGCTTCTCCCCTAAAATCACAAAAACGAATAATAAAATATTCCTTTTGAAAAAAAGACATGTTTCCTGTGGTCCAAGCTGCAAAAATCCTTCTGATACACCAAAGTCTTGACCAATTAAAATTAATATGAAGCCATAGATAAAAATATACCCTAAAAACAATAGGAGGGGTAACAATTCTGTATCCACAACAATGGGGCTCTTTATAATTAATATCTATCATGACCAAACCAAGCTACAGGCCCAGTACGCACCAGGAGGAGGCCAAAGCTAGCAAGCCCAGCAAAACCTTGTGGCTAGACCTTGAAGGATGTTGAAACCTGTTGAAGGCTGATTTTTCTGTTTGGATGGTTTGCTCCTTTCATTGTTGTGATGCATTTAGTAGTTGATTAAATATTGAGATTGTCCTGGGTTTTAAATATACTTCATTCTAAACTACCCGACTTTGTTAAGGAATAAGCATATTTCATGTGGAGAATTCTGTTTCTGCCCACCACCTCTAATCCACAAATGTATTTTTGTATCCAACCTGAAATATGAGGCCAGAAGTTCTCCAGTATATAAAGTTCAAAAAGTGCAGCTGAATTCCTATTATTTTGTTTTATATCATTGTGAAAATTCTACATCATTTCTAATGATTTCTTTTACTATTTTTATTCTTTCAATAATAAAAAATGAAAAAAGTTAAAAATAACTATCAAAAGAATACTATTAGACTGAACTAAAGATTGTCACATTAGACACATTAGGTCTTTTTCAAAGAAATTTTAATTACATTTTGAAAAAAAAAATCAGCTTCTTTGAAGCCTAATCTCATTCCACAATAGCTTTCATGGCAACTCACTGGACGATGTCTTTCTGAGAATAAAAAGGGAATCAATAAATGCTAATGGGTTCAACATTGTGGAAGTCCAGCAGCCCTTACTTAAAAGTTACACTACTTCCACAAGATCCCAAGCCTCCCTCCCTCACAAACTACAAACTCTAGGAGTCAACAACTGTCTGCCCCTATGTCAGTCTGTCTCCTCTCTTCCTTTTCCAAGATATTAAGTCCCACCCTGGAGAATTCATTCACACTGAAGGTTTAAACTGATGCTAGAACCACAATAACAGCCACAGAAAAACAAGCAAGTGTGTTTCATTTCAGCAAACATGCTTGAAAGCCTGAGATAACATTTGTACCTTCCTTAAGATATAAATGTAATTTGTCATTTTCCTGCCTTTGTGAGAACTTCATTTCCCAGACTCAAAGAGATTTGTCCAAATTAAATGAGAAGAGTAAATAAAGAAAATTAATGGATAAGCTTCTCATGCTGCTTAGAAACACAGTAGGCACTCAATTAGTTGATTAAATGTAATTAATGTATTTAAAACAAACTAGGAGGGTACTTGAGCCCTCTAGAGATGTGAGATAAAAATTTTAAATAAACATTTCAAGAAAAATGCAAGCAATGGGACCAGTGAGATAGTGCCCTTGGTGGTCTAAAGCACCTGCCTAGGAAAGCTTAGGCAGGCGGAGAGGACAGGCTTGATCTCTAGCACCACATTCTGTGCCAGCCCCACCCTCAGAATGGACTAAGGAAGAAAGAAAGAAAGAAAGAAAGAAAGAAAGAAAGAAAGAAAGAAAGAAAGAAAGAAAGAAAGAAAGAAAGAAATTATTGCAAGCAGCAATGTCAATATAGAGTATCAGTTAAAATGAATTTAAATAAAATCTGAGTGTAGAGATTATGATGTGACAGTCGAGCATCCCCAACCTCACCACATAAGAACTGTAAGGTTAGAATTATAAAGCTAAGCAGCATTCTGTAAGCATACCATCCCACTACCAGTGAAGAACACGAATGGTTTCCAATGCTGGCTAGATTCCTCAGATATGAAACAGAGAATAAACCAACCTATCCCATTTTTTCATTCTTAAATTTTCAGATAAAGAACAACATCTACTAAACACTAGGAATTAAGGACTCTGATCATTAGATCTTGGCTGTTTCTTTCCTACGTAAAGGATCAATAATGTTCAAGATACGGGGCAAAGCTATTTTTCCTGTGCATCTCCCAAACCTTTTACTACTCAACTTATTTATTTTTGTAACCTATATTCTGTTTACTTGATACATATACCTGGCCACTTTCTGTTACCTTCTTTAAATCACCTTTGCCCTCCTTTCCTCAAGCCTCCTTTGCCAAGACAAAATAAAAACAGGGCAACAATGAATGATATTTGTGTGGGAGGCATTTATCTTTCAGTACTTTTGAAGACTGTAATAAAATAGCAAATTGCAGGTGACCATTTCAAGAACTCTCTCTACAACTGGATTTATTTTAAAGAAATTTAAATGTGAACTTCAATACTTTAAAGAACTCATCACTTTAAAGACAAACTACCACCATGAGCGTCATTAAAGTATTGCTTCATCCTGAAGTTTTATTCCATGGCCAGTTTTCTCTTTTCTCCTTTCTCTGTGTTAACAATCTTGCACACCCTGTTAGGAAAGGCTGCTGAGGAATGCTCAGCATTATTACCATCCTGTTTCCTGTCACACACCTGAGCCTGCCACTGGGTCTAGGGGGAATGCCCTGAGTCTGCCACCGCAATCCCCAAGGAGCTCAGCAATGTGAAGAAACAGCTGGCCCTCCGCAGACTGCCATTAGGAGTTTATCCCAATTGTTCTTCCTACTGACATCCGCACCGTCCCAGCTTCAGACGTTTTGGCCCTGTTTCCTCCATTTTTTTTTTTAAATCTTAGACTTTACAATCAAGAATAAAATAAGTTCTTTATTCTCAAACATGTAATATAGGGTTATAATTATTAATAATGCTGTTCTTGTTGCCTCCCCCTTTGCGTGAGCCTCAAAATTGGTTCTTGATTCAGTGTGTGGGACTCTAGTAGTAACGCTTTCTCCCTGAGACAACCCAAAGAAGAATTCTAAAGATTGCCCTGTATGGCTCAGCTATGTTTGTTTACTGTGTAGAGTCTTCATCATCATTTACATTAAGAAAAATGATGCCTTTCAATCAGTTCAGTTTCCATCAGTCCTACCAGTGGAGTTTAGTACACATTTCACATATACTTCTTAGGTTATTTGTACCATGTGTACCCACTTTATTACTCCAATTTTCATTTGAGATAAATTATCAAATATCATACAGAATGCAAATTTATTAACCTTATCTAACTCATTTGACCTTGAGTTGTTTTAAGGTACTTTTACCTGATTTACATTTATTTTTCTTCTTTTCATTTGGAAAAAAAAAAGCTGGTCTCAAATATTTTATCTAAAAATCAAACACTTGCCTTTCTCAGTCCATTATTATCATTCCCAATTCATGTGTCTAGATTTCAAAATAATCATTTCCAAAACATTAGCAAGAAAACAGAGTCATTGAAATAACATCAATTTAATAATGGTTTAGAGAACTGTGTAGAAGAAATTCAGAAACTGAACCACAGGTTAAAATAACTGACCCCTGAGGATCCTTTCCAAGACCAAGACTTTATGAGTCTAAGTGAAGGTGACCAAGTGATCTAACAGAACCAAGCAAGACAAAATGATAATCCAATGTGTATGTTTAAGAACCCATTGTGCGTATGGAAGCTTTTTGAATGTGTAATTCTAATGAAATGGATAAGTATGTATGTATATAGCTGAGCCAATTTGCATCAGCATTATCAAAAGCTATTACTATTGAAATTTACTTTTCACAGCTTGTTAGCTAAAAAACAATGGAGTCCACTGTAACAGCTCACTCATATTGAGTAAAAAGACAACTTTAAGTGATAATAGGAAGAAAACTTAAAACTAGAAAATAAATAAAATAATAAAATTATATTATAATAAAATTATATATATATATATATACATATATATATATGATTCTTCTCTGCCTAACACAGAAGCTAAATATAGTCCGTAATAGTAGGGCTTTTAGCAGCTAAGGATCCAGTGATTTAACACTGCAAAGAAACCAGAGCTTACAAACAAGATCCCTTATGATCCTTTAATTTAACATTCAGAAATTTGTGTATCCATCTTGGGTAATTATAAGCTTAAAATTATATGGCTGCAATATTATCAAGGGGAAAAATTAATGTTTGATATATGTGTTAATTATATAGCATACTTATTTTTAAATAGACAATATTCCCATTGAACTTAAAATTAATGCTCTAGCCTTTCATTACTATATTTAGTGCATCAGAGTTTTAGAACTGAGATAATGTCTGAAAAAATAATATATGTGGTTCTTTGCCAAGTATTTTACTGAACTGTTTATTTCATGCTAGGATTAATATCAACCTATTTTTCTTTCTTCCAGGGCGCGATTCTCAGTCACCAGACCCAGGTACAGAAAAGATGCTCCAAACAGCTATTAAATTTGTCCTAAGGATATTTAGACACATGTGTAGCCACGTGGTTGTTCTTCCATTAAACTTAAATCATCTGCTTATATGAATAGTAAATGAAAATTCTAGTAAAAACAGTTTGATTTTCAAAACAGAAATGCATTTTCTTTAAAAAAAAAATGAGTGAATGTAGATACTTTTGCATCCAATTTGTTTTCTCTTAATAAAAGCGTGGAGATCTTACAATGATCGAATACAAGAGACACTGAATGGAGATGCCACATGTTCCTCTCTTGCAGCAAAAGGTTTCAGAAGTGTCCGACCAAACCTACAAGAAAAAAAGTCTCCCACTCAGGTAACCCCGCATGTCCTTGTTTGTTCTTTGAAAACACTATTACTAGGCTGCTGCTATGGCAACTTGCTTAAAAATCTCTTTTCCTATTGTCTTGTTTTTAATATGTTTTGGCTTTTGTATTTGCTTTGTTGCTAGACTTGCATTCACAACATGAGAACAAATTTTAAGTTCAAAATAGGTGTTTTATAAGCAGTGTTTTGTTTTGGTTTGTTTTAGTCTGAATGACCTCAGCTTCTAACATAATGTCTAGGATGTATTCTCATTCTTAAGCTTACTACCTTACTACCAGGCTGGGGAGATAGTGCAGCAGTCTAAGCAACTGTCTGGCAAGTGCAAGGACCCACCTTCCATCCTTGGTACTGCATGCTGTACTGGACCCAAAACCAGGCATGGTGGTGCAAGCCTGTAATCCCAGCACTGGGGTGGCTGAGATAGGAGGATCGCTCTGAGTCTGAACTGCATAGAGAGACCCTGTACCAAATAAATAAATTATTAAAAATTAAAATACTTACTATAGTGTTTTGGATTTCAAAGTTATAAAGTCAGAAATACACTATGTATTTAATATATACAGTTATGTCACTGCTTATTATGGTAATCAAAGAGACTTTTGTAGATAGGAGTACACCTGTGTTACAAGCATGAAAAATGCTATAAAGCAATGTGGCTAAATAAACCATAAACCTCAATGTCTAAACTAAACCAAGAGATTTTCTTCACTTCTAATATAAGTCTCAGGATGTAGATGATGGAAAACTTTATAATCTATTCTTTAAAAGCAAAAAAAAAAATTCATTTTCCCCTCAGGAAATTCTTGATAGTAAATTAAAATGTATTCCAATGAGAGTGAAAATAATTATTCAGTCCAGGCAACAAAATGCACAGCAAAAAAAAGATATAATGCAGCTTTACCTTTAGGAGCAGGGCAGATGCTGTATCCTTTCATGACTAACCATAGCTTTTTCTCTATTTTTCCTCCATTATTTCTTCTTCTGGATGTTCTTGGGCATGTAGGTGACCCTTCCACCAGCCAGACGAGAGAACTTTCATAACTACTTGATAACCAGTCACACACAGGGTGACATTTTAGACTTAACATTAGGTACAAACACACAAACTCCCTCCTATACAGAGCCTTGTACTAGCAGAAAGCTTCTTCCAGGAACTATGCATTCTAATGATGATTCTAACCCAACAATCATATATTCTGAAGAATCCAACACAACTGTGTCGTATACACGAAAAGTCACTAGCCCGATGACAGCAGCTTCCAGCATAAGTCCTGCACCATTTGCTGACATCAGCACCCCATTTCTACAAGAGAACTACATACAAGATTCCCAAACTCAGAGAATTTCTGCCTTACAGCTAACACATGACCAGGGTACGGGAAGTACCTTCCCAATTCGTACTCCACATTTCTCTAACCCTGTTGAAGTTCCTTCATTTCTAAAAAAACCTCACTCACCACCTCCTCTCCCAATGCCTGAGATACACACAGCGTCTCTTTCCATTCAGATAGCTCCCCTTTCAGGACAAGATCCTGAAGGCCACAAACAGCTACCTGAGCTTTCTTCAGAGACTACAAAGATACCTGTTCAGCAAGACAGACAAAAATCTGCAGTTGCTGCGGCCTCCCAGTCCTCAGACTGCCGGGTGATACATTACGCTTTCCAGTCTTTTCACACGTGTGTGTTATAGAGAAGGAGGGTAAAGGAAAAAGAAACTGCCATGCATTTTTTTTGTGTGTGTGTGGAACCAGGGATTGAACTCAGGCCTTTGGGCTTGCCGGGGAAGCACTTATTCCACTGAGCCATCTCCCCGGCTCTGCCTTGCAATTTAAAAGATGACTAAAATAATAAGTAAACTTCTGGGCATTTTTAAGCACACACACACACACACACACACACACACACATGAATACAAACACACACACACATGCACACATGAATACCAACACACACACACATGCACACATGAATACACACACGCACAAATCTGTTACTAAAAATCATTTCTCCCTGGTAGATATTTATTAAAAGTCACTGATGAATCAGTTATCACTTGAGCCAGTGCAAACCACTTCATATATTTTTAGCTTTCAAATAGATTTTTTCATGCCAGATCTTTTGGTAGCTGCAGTGAGTTTATTTAAATGCACAAAATGTCATAAAATAATTGATTATAATTTGTTCTAGCAGGAAATATTTATCTCAATTTCAAGCCGTGTTAAACCACTAGTACAATATTAATTTTCACTGAAAATGATCAATTTGTCACTTGAGAAAATGTCCATCAGGCTCTCTTTCCCCAGATTTTGAGGAAGTAGATATTTTTACATATATAAAATTCCTTCCTAGCCAGGCGTGGTAGCGCATGCCTGTAATCCCAGCACTCAGGAGGCTGAGGCAGGAGGATTGTTGTGAGTTCAAGACCACCCTGAGCTACAAAGTGAGCTTAAGGCCAGCCTGAACTACATAGTGAGACCTTGTCTCAAAAAGACCAAAAAAAAAAAAAAACACATAAAATAAAATAAAATTCCTTCCTTACAGTTATCTCTATACTTCCATCCAAGTCCTAACCAGGCCCGACCCTGCTTAGCTTCCGAGATCAGACGAGATCGGGCGCGTTCAGGGTAGTATGGCCATAGGCCAGTTATCTCTATACTTACTGTCTCTTTAGAAGTCTCTTTCTGTCTTCTTCACAAAATAATTTCAAGATGATTTTATTATATTTTAACACAGAAGTTTTATTTTGTTTGACTTTGTTTTGTTTTATGGGGCTGTGAATTGCAGTCAGGGTTCTGTGGGAAAAAAAAAAAAGATGCAGAAATTTGATAATTTTCCTTTTCATTTTCTATGGTTTTGTCACTCTGCAGGCTGACCAGAGGTGGCTTGGGTACACAACTCCCAGGATGTGAGTGTGACATGAAAGTTAGGAGTTAAGATCCTGCCACTTTTTTCATTAAACAGATATTTATTTGGGCACCTACTAGGTGTCAAAGTTCTAGTTACAGAGCCCAACTAGAAGCCACCAACGCTTACAGTCTTGTATGTATGGGGGGAGGTTATGTATCACTAGACATCTGAGCAAAATTCGCAGACTAGGACAAGACTGTGGAAGCACAAGCAGGCAGAGATGTGGGGAGCACCTGACACATGGACAAGTAGAATAGTAACATAGACCTCAGTGAACACAGGGGGCTTTCGAAGTTGGAAGAATACTGCAGGCCGCGGGAACAGCTGGACTAAACACAGCTTTCTGGCTGAAACATCCTGGATGGGTCAAGGACTGGCAAAGACGTCAGAGGTGGAGAGGAAGCGCAGCACAGCATAGTGGCTGAAATCCAAGGGAGCAGAAGCCCAGAGCCAAAACTCCTTGTACATCACCGCAGGACCTTGACGTTTTTACTCAATAAAAGTGAGAAACACTGACAGACTATGAGATAGCCATTATTTTATTTAATTTTATAAAATTTTCAATTTTTATTTTTATTAGTAGGTATCTACAGTATATAATGATAGCATTCCTGGTGAAGAGGTGGGACATACCCACAACATATCTCAATCCTTTTATGCCTCGTGTTCCATTTTGGGAACAACACATAACAATGAAACACATAAAAATTTTTCTATTCAAATTCTCATCCCTTTGATTTTTCTGGGTCACATATATGAATTTTAGGCAAAACTTCAAAACCTTACAACCCTTGGCATAAAGGCATTGCTTTATCCTATTGCTCACCTCATCTTCCCTTCTTTTCCCTACGTCTCTTAGGCATCTAGGTCCCTGCTTCTAAGTATGCATCTTTTATTTTGCTTTTATTTACTTATATTTTGGGAGTCCCAAACAAGAGAAGCCATGCAATGTTTAAGCACATGCCACTCTTACATGACTTATGTTCTAACCAAATCACTCTAGAAGCTCAGCTGAGTGGGGCAAGGAAGAGGGCAGGGAACCCAGCTAGGAAATGATATCAACTTAGGTCAGGAACAACTGTGGCTACAAGCAGGATTGAAATGACAGAGACAGTGAGACATCCAAGCATGTGAATGAGTGTTGAGGGTCAAGTCAGCAAGACTTCCCAGCCAATCGCATGCAGGATATGATCCGCAGAGGGAGGCCGACTCTAGTGGGAAACAGGAGGCTGCCATCAGTGGAGACCAAAAACATGCAGGCAGGTCAAGTTGGGGAAACCTCAGTGGTACTGGTGGTTCGTGGTGAGTTTAAGACTTCTCTTAGACTTCCCTGAAGCAGGCAGAACATCCAGTTGGATGGAAGTTTCCTGTATTGGGGAAAGTCTAGGTTGGAGGCGAAACCATCAGCTTCTGGATGCTTTTGCAGCCATGCGGATCAATCACCAGAGTATGCAGAAAAGAGGAAGCCTGAGAACTGAGCTCAAGCACGTCTTAACATTAAAGGAAGAAACAGCCAGAAAGTCTAAAAAGATCGTCCTCCAAAGGGGGGCAGAAATCTGGGGAAATGCAGCCTGCTGAAAGCCAGAGGAGGAAAACCCAAGATGCTGGAGGGTGAGCGCCAGCTGAGCAGGCACTGCTGAGGGTGAGTGCCAGCTGAGCGCTGACACTGCACTGTGACTTTGCAGAGTGCAGGGGAGCTTTCTGGGAGTGGGACTGAGGCAGACCATGAGCAGAACATCTGGACAACAACTCTTTCATGGTATTATTAATGTGCTCGCCTTCATCTGTCATTCACCCTCCCTGAACCCCAGTTTCTTCATCTATAAAATGGGACTGATGAAAATATTCATTGCAGAGTTACTATGAAGTACAACTAAGGTAACGACCACAAGAAGCTTGATGCACTGTCCCCTCATTTTGGTTGATGCTGATCTATGGTAGAGACTGTGTGGCTGTCAAGATTGCTGGTTCAAAAGATTCTCATTAGGAGGTGTAGGTGATCTTACATCACTTAAGTACAAGTAGTGCAGTAGCCAGGCCTCCAATAAACTGGGGAATGTCCAGATAGCTTTTCTCCTTCTCAGTCTTAGGCGCTATGTAATTGTGTCTCTGCTCTCTTAGTTTTGTCCCTTTCCTTATTTCAAGTTCTCTGTGAACTTCTGTGACACACTGGTTTACTGGTTTCTTCCAGGTGGACACCCAACACTCAAGTACTCGACTAGGGCATTCAGAGTCGCATAACTGAACTTCACAGGAAGAGGGGAGGACTCCTTTGGCCCAAGTGTCATTCTGCTATTTCTGTCAGGTCTTCTGGGGTCAGGGAACTATGTGTCTCAGTACAGGCCCAGCTGCTGGACCCTTTCTCCCATCCTCTTAGGAAAGTCTGTCAGGGAGGAGAGAGTTCAAGATAGAATCACAGACAGAAGGAAAAGCCAAATTTTTATATAAACCCACTCTAGAGATTTTTCAAGTGAAAAACTTATTCTTCCCTCCTTTTTAAAACTTTATTTTACTTTATTTGTTTTAGATTTGCTTTTCTTCTCACAGTTCTCGAGGAATCATGCATGAGATGGCTCCCTGTCTTTTAGTGTCTAGAGTGTTTTCATTCATGTGGAGATGAAAGCCAATGAAAAGGATTCCAAGTCTGTAGTTGAAAAAAGTAGCTGATGCCTTATGTACAATAGTTCAAAGCAACTGTGCTTGAACAATCACTGAATTTTATAGATTCACAGATAACATTTAAATATGGTGTGATTTGCTGAGGCAAACTGCACATATTACACATACACAAAACAAATGGAATTCTCTTTGGAAGAATGAATGAGTGGATGTGGACCTTTCTCAGACATCATGTTGCAAAACCAAGTTCATGAACATATTGGCAATGACCATGGTGATTTTAGAAAGAACATGGCCTAGTTTTTAACACATTCCAAGTCAAAAGTTATAAACTAATCAGTAGGGCAAAATTCATTGCATTTGCCCTTGTAATTTTAAAGGTTAAAAAAAATTACACTTGAGCAGATAATTCAAATCCTTTATGATGATTAATCTCATTTATCAGAATTTTCACAGCATAAGAAAACTGAAATAGATCCATTTGATGTAGCAAGTATCAGCGTGACATGCCATTATGATGAGACATATTCCAATAATGCTATCCAGAGACTGTATGTGCCTGAATTCCACTCACGCTTGAAAGAAAATTTTAATGTACTAGACTATAATAGTAGTATAGCTTTCCCTCTCACAAAACCTGCATTTATTATAAATATTTACTAATATAATGTGTTGCTGTTACAACATTTCTATCTGGGTTACTAATATTTCTGTCAGTTAACTCTGTAGATTTTAAAGCTACAAACAGTAAAAGAAAATGACTGACACTTAAAATGACCATGGTTAAACAACATAAAAATGCTAATGAAATAAAAGTAGAGCAGGAACTCTGTCTTTTTATTGGATTTTGGTGTTCTTGACCTTAGATCCAGGTGCATTTTAGGCTGTCTGTGAAACCCTGAAGTTTATGTACAATTTTATGTGCACATGAATTTGTGCTTTTTTCCTAAGAAAAGAATCAATAATTTTCTATATGTTTCTAAAAGATCTATGGCCCTCTGGGGTCTCTTTTTTATGGATTTTTTTAAGTACTTGGAAGTCTGGGTAAAAAGAAATTAATGATGACTTTAATGAAACAAACATTTTGCGTGACATCAGCTATTATAAAGTATCCTGGACAGGAACACCAAATGGTACCACTTAAATCTTTACTAGGCGATATTTCTAAATGTACACATTTCTCATTCACTTATTCATCCATTCATGCATACCTTCCTTCCTTCCTTCATTCATTCATTCATTCAAGTCTGAGGCTCATCATTCAACACTGACACTTCTGATCACATGCCCTGAAGATGATAGCAGATGACTGCAAAAATGAATTGGGCTTTAGACAATCTTTCCAGCATGGTCAGTCTCTTGGGTTATATATAGCTGTGGGGCCAGGGTGGGGAACATTTCAAAACCTTTTGTTTTTCCTGCAGTTTCTTTGTCCTTTACCTAAAATATAATACAAACAGAAGTTCTAACCAACTAGAGTACTTTCTAACCATTACCACTGGCTGGTTATTATTTTCACACATAGGTACCTACATTGACATTGTTAAGACATATTCAATTTTATTTCTTTTAGTATTTTGCAATGAAATTTAAAAACAGATTCAATGAGTGGAAAGCAAAGAAAATAATTCTCTTTCCACTTAGTTGTTTTTCATTTGATCAATACGACTTATGGGGGTGGAGATACGAAGCAAACTGATTTATAATTTGGAGACATTTTGATGGTGTGGAGGGGACAGGGAGACTGATGCTACAAGATGGTTCTTGTAGTCATTCAACTAACAAACAATCTGACTGCCTTCCACTGTCACCCGGACAAGAACTGCAACCTCTACAGGAGGAATTCCATTATGTCAACACTCTCGGTTCCCCCAACCCAAACTTACACCGCAGTGCAGCCTGAAAACTGATCTTGTCCCCCAAAAACACTGACTAGATGCATTTTCTTCATGTTTTCATGTTTTTTCTGTGCTGTGTGCTTGCTACCTAATCCACGAATGTGTTTCCTTGAAGTGCTCGCAAATAAAACCCATGCTTTGCCTTGACTGCCCCCTTGCAAACAAAGAAATGTTTTTACTACCTGGATAATTTAAATCTTTTCTTATTATTTTTCCTCAATCTCAGCGTGGAAATCAGCACTTAGCTGCCAATGTGTTGGAGGTAAATGCTTCACAGACACACAGACAAACCACAGCAGAAGCCTCTTCTTCGTGCCCTTCTCCTGTGATTCCATTTAACCAAACCACTTTCTCACCAGGCAGTGCCTGCAGCCCAGCATTAGCACTTGGTGATCTGGGACCTCCATACCTGCATAAGCCTCAGAGCTTGGCACACTGCCTATATAAATATCCCACCCCAGCTCCTGAACGCCGTATCCACAGCCACGACACGGGTTCTCTCAGGACAGACTCCTCCCACTCCGGGAGCGAGTCCCCCACAGCCATTCTGGCGGAGCTGCAGATGGGTAACTCTGACATCACTGACTGCTCTGAGACACCTTCCCCGACCTGGGGTCAGAGGTCTGCTGTGACAGATGGCACCATGTTAACCACCCCTGCCGCCACTCATGTAATTATGTTTCATTCCTTTGCCTCTGCCATTTTTTGAAAAGGCTTGCTTTCTTCTCTGTCATAGGTGTTGATGAGTAAGTGGATTCTACACCATCTGTCTGGGAAATCTAGCACTGCCATTCTTATTAATCCTGCTTTGCACTAAAAATGTACTTACACTCTCGTCATTCGTGTTACGGTTACTTATGGTTATTCCAGAAGGGTTTAATGGGCTGTTATGGTTAGTGAGCTATACAGTGATTTGCATTAATAAGCAGTTATCTCATAAATTTAGATGAGTACATATCACACTACTGCTATGGCTAGATCACAGAAAAAGTATAAGTGTTTCAAAAATTTTAACCTCACATTAATAACGTGTACCTAGCAGCATTCCTCACAGGCTGGTGTGCCCTGCGTCTCTCGCCTACATGACTACCGATGCATCATGCCCATTCTCCTCGCTCTTTCTGCACTAACCGCTGTATCTTTTGAAGTTCTCTGTCACATGGCAGTGAAGGATGCAAAGAAGCTTAATCTACATTACAGAAATTTAGCTTTGCGATTTTTCTGCAGCTATTCTTCCTGAGCTGTTCCACTCTAGAAGTTTATTATTTTTTATTTCATATCTCAATAATATGCCATCTACTTATGGCAATATTTAAAATTTTTCAGGCACATTACATTATTTGGGTGTGTCTAGACCTGAAGCATTCCCTAGGAAATGATTTATGAATAGCTAAAAATATTTTAAACTATTATGGCACAAATTTTTAGTTGCATGTAATGTAGAAGTAGTGGCATCCATTTGAAAGGCATATAATGTAGGGTAGGAACAGAAATTATTTTTCTGAAATTGATGTTATGATAAAGTTCCAGATAAGCATTGTCATAAAGTTTTATTTGTGCTATACAGTTTCTGTATGTTATCAAAGACGATTTTCATGAATACAGTAATGTTATAATAAGCCAGTATTTTTAACTATATGACCACAAAAGGAAGTAAAAGATACTTTTTGTGATTGACTTACTGTTCATCCAATGGCTGGGTATAAAACGTTTTCCATAGCTAACAGTCTCAAAATCCCTCTCTCTGCCATAGAGGACTGACAATCCCCAGGACCAAGCACTCGTGGGTCCTTGCCATTTCCTACTGTGCTTTAAATGGTTATTAACTTTTAAATAAACAATGCTATCAGGAAATTCAGCAAAAAAAAATACAAAGCAGTAAAAATATATTAATATTTGTACTAACCTTTTCAATTTTCTCTTTAGGATGTCATAGGAATATTCATTGGGATTCACTTTGGGATTTTCAGTTATGTGTATAGTTTTGTGCATACCAGTCAGAGGTTCTTATAACAAATTCACATGGTTATCAATTTATTGCACATGGTGCCTCCATAAGATAGTAATTCACCATAAACTATTTCCTAAAATGCTAATGGTATTATTTAATTAGTAAAATCCTAATTAGCTCTACAAATACAATACTTTTAGTGTTTTTATAGCTCCCTAATCAGTCCTGAAACCATCAAGATGGAATTCATAGCCAATTTCCTAAGTTTACTATCCTTAGCTCAAAATTTAAAAATACAAAATGCTTCAGATAATGAAATTTGTTGAGCAATGAAAAGACTTTGTAAATGGAAAATTCCACACCTGACCTCATATGATGAGTTGCAATAGAAACACAGGTGCATGAAATTCTTCTCAGGTTATGGATATATGGTGTATATAAAATAGAAAAGAATTCCATATTTAGCCTTGGGGCTCATTTCCAAGATATATTATTATACATGCATGCATACATTCTCCCTTTATACATATTTATATATAAAATTCCAAAATTCAAGAAATCTGTAGTATTGTAACCTGAACTTTAATTAAATGATTCCACTTTTTTTAAATGTATTTGGTGCAGAGTCTCACTACGCAGCTCAGACTTGTAGTGATCCTCCTCTTTTCAGCCACCCCAGTGGTTACAGGCATGCGCCACCATGCCAGGTGTCCGTGGCCAGCTGCGCACCCCAGGGGAAGGGCTGCTGTGGTACGTGGTACTGGAGATTGAACAGTGGCTCAGACCTTCCCTAAGCACACTCTTAGTCTGCCAAGCTATCACACAGGTCTAATATTTCTACTTTTAACATTAATTATAACAACACTAAGATTATATTTATAAAGATCTACCAAATTTGACTTAGACAAAGAGATAAAAATATTCTCAAAGTGAGCCAAGTGTGGTGGTACACACCTGTAATTCCAGCACTTGGTAGACTGAGGCAGGAGGATTGCTGCGAGTTTGAGGCCAGCCTGGGCTACAGAGTGAGTTCAAGTCCAGGCTAATATACATAGTAGAACCCTATCTCAAAAAAAAAAACAGAAAAAAAATCACATTCCCAAATCATTGACTGGAGGTACACAAAGACTCTGAAGCATTTGATCAGGCCTGTGCCTCGCAGTCATTTGTCCAGTTCTCCTCAGGTGGAAGGTTTCCAGGATATAGTTAGCTGTAATATAAGAGCATTTTTTCTAAGAGATTAAAAAGATACTTCATAAATGCAATCCTTGTAAATACATGTGTATTGATTTTGGAACATATGGCTATGAAATAAAATCAAATTTATTTTGTGTCATTTGAAAGCACACATTTTATTCAGGCTTGTTTTTTCAGGGGTACCAGGGATCAAACTCAGGACTTTGTACTTGCCAGGCAGGTGCTTAAGCCTCTGAGCTATCTCTCCAGCCCCTACCTAACTCATTTTAAAGTCAAAGCATGGAAATATGCAGTTACTTGTCTGTTTTAAGCTTATTTGATAGAACTTTGTTTCATTTCAAAATAGACAGAACAAGTTCACACATGATGGGTCTTTATGTACACGTGTTCTAAGAGAATTTTAACTGAATGTTCTTAATTAAGGCTTGTGTCTTTCGCATGCATTTATGTGATTGCCATAATGCTCATGGTGGTGCTGCAGCTAGACAGTAGAAAGCTCGACTTCTGTGAATCAGTAGATCAAATTCAATTAGGCATATGAATATAAATATCTACTCTGAGTACTACTATGTCAGCATAGTAACACCAGACTGCATGTTCTAAAAATTATTAAAAAAGCATATACCTTCTTTAAGAAACCATATGCTAGGGGCCAGTGAGATGGCTCAATGGAATAAGCACTTCCCTGGCAAGCCCAAGGGCCTGAGTTCAATCCCCGGTTCCACAAAAAAGAAAGAAAGAAAGCATATACTTTCCTCCAAGAGGAAGACTGAAGTAGCACTGGTGATGTAAAACACTGATGTATCAAACAGAAAGTATTAAGAAACCAGAGTACTAAATGAGGTTGAAGTAAGAAGTCAGTGTTGTCAAGTGTTTCTAATCATGCTTTATCAGCTGTGTGTGACTCTAGAACAAATTGCTGTGTGATATGCAAGTCCAGTGAATTAGTGAATTGTGTTCTTTGCTTGGGAAGCATTCATTCACTAGAACCCGCTCTGACTTAGTCTGAGAACTAACCCCTTTCCTCGTGTTAGAGAGCATTCCTGCATGTAAATTAGAGTGACAGAGCTCTTCCTACTTAAGTCATGATTGCAAGAGCGCATGTGCCCTCCACAGCCATTTGGCAGAGACTTGTGCTGATGATACGTAGGGCACCTCTGGGGAAGAGTGGAGTGCCTGTGGCCCTGCTTCCACCCTTCCTAGCATCCTCCCTGGCCCCCAGATGTACAAAAAAATTATTGAGAAAGGGAGGGAGGGAGAGAGGTAACACTGAAAGCGTATACCGTGCTTCTTTGACATCAGGTTTTAAATTAAATAAAAACTTGACAGTTGACTATTGTCATGTGATTAGAGGACTTTTATCGTCACCAAAGTGAGTGATGTTGACAAGGAACTGTGCGCTGTAACGGGACACTTCTGCACTTTCCTCAGAGCCAGGTAACCGTGAATGGCAACTCTGGAGGTGCTGTGAGCCCACTGAGTTACTACCAAAGGCCGTTTTCCCCTTCTGCCTACTCTCTCCCAGGATCTCTCAACTCCAGCCTTATCATGCAGCATGGCAGATCCCTTGGTAAGTAATTTGGTCACCATGATTTCCACAACAATCTCAATGTGGCAAGTGCCAACCACATGAGAGAAACAGAAGGTGTCAAAGTGACACAGCAATGCTCAACGCCCCACTATTTGATAACCCTTTCTAGGGAGGAACTGGGGCAGAGGATTTGACATTGTAGAAGGGAAGCACCCAGATATGCAGGGATAGTGACTCTATCTGTGTGTCTGAGCCTACATATGTCTACTTGAGGTGCAGGGGAAAAGGAAAATATGATATTCAGTTAGGGAGAGGTGAGCCTATCCTACCCAGAGATATATGAATTTATTTATTTGTTTGTTTATTTATTTATTTATTCATTTATTCATTCATTCATTCATTTTGCAGAACCGGGGATTGAACTCAGGCCCTTGTGCTTGCCAGGGAAGTGCTTATTCCTCTGAGCCATCTCTCTGGCCCCTACCCAGAGAATATTAATGGAATGCTTTTCCATTAAGGTAGCTTGTTCCTTTATGGAAGAGCTTTACTGTAGAACATTCTTTGGTTCTACATAAAAAGAAGAATTACTTTAATAGTTATCTTGAATAACCCGGGGTAGGCTATCTTACACAGTGGGAAAGCAGTGTACTGTTGTCCTGCCTCATACAGTCATAAACTACTATTTAAACTGGGCCCTAAAAGCAATCAGTTATGGAAACCAAAGTAGAAACTTAAACAGTCCCTTAAGTGATGATTCCATAATTTTGTAGAGATCAGTTTTTACCCTTCAGGTATTGAGAATTAGATGAAAGATACAGCTCTCCAGGGGTAAAGGTGAACATATGAACTTTTAATTTCTAAAACATAAAGCATATAATTTTGTTGGTCATGAACTCTTTGCAGCCTCTTGGGGGGGGAAATGCTGTGTTACATAAAGAACATTCTTATGTGGTAAATATATTAGCAAATTTTAGAAAATAAGGCAATAAATACTACTAAGTTTTTAAAAATGTAATTTTGAGCCAGGGATGTAGCTCAGTGGCACAAGTACTTCCAAGGCAAGCATAAGGTCCTGACTTCAATTCCTTGTACCAAAAATAAATAAATAAACATGCAATTTTAGAAGCCCAAAAGACTTATGAGAATATCCCTAACTGAACCAACATACAAATTGGGAATGAAAAATTTTCTATGACGTGAAGCAACTAGAAAGCTTCCAGAGGAAGAGAGGAAAACAAGGGCAGCAAGACTTCCTGTGCTCCTCAGGCAAGAAGACCCAACCTCTGGCCATCACAAATGCTCGACAGGCAGAAAGCAACTAGGATACAGAATGTCACCCTTCTCCCTTGCCAACATAATTCTGTATTAAAAGAATATGATCCCCTTGTTTGCTAAGGAACGTTTCACATCAACCTCCTCCATGTGCTTGGCCACAAAAGCCTGTGTCAGACTTTAAACATAATCAAGGGACTCATTAAGGAAAAATCTAAATATATTCATGTCTCCTCTAGTACTACTCTTGGGAACAATCTATGGGTCTTATAATGATATAATTTTGTATATAAGAAAGTAGAACTTTCTTGTGCCAAAAATTTGCCCTGTAAGAACCAGTCCATGGTTTGGTGTTATAATGCCACTATATCTAGATTTTTTGGAAGTATGAATTATCACATATGAAAATAAAACTATGAATTAGTATGATCGTAACACTTTCCCAACAAATCATCAAAGTGTGATGCTTTAATCTCAAGTCCTTTTTAGAGTTAAGTCAATCACAATCAAATATTTCATTGTATCTTAATTTGAAATAGCTTGAAAAAGGAATGAGTACCTGCAGTGACATGCAAGCAGTTTTATTCCTACATGCATTTTCAAAAATGTTCTGAAAAAGATTTCTGTTGTGAAATAAATTTAAAATGGCCATAAAAACAGAAATAGCAATTCTACATATTTTAATGGATTTTACCTTAGCCAGAATTTAACTCTAATTTTCCTCACAAAGATGAGTTAAATTTTTTAAATGATTCCTTATTATGTCTTACTCAAATTTTTCAAGAACAATTCAGTTTATATGTCCTATATATATATTCATATATGTGAGTGAGTATCCTACACACATATGTAGTGATAATAATAAATCCTACCTTGAAATGTAGATATTTCCCCATTTCTAAATAAAGAACTTTCTGAGTGACAGACCTACCAAAGCATGGCATACACAGTATAAACAGGGAGGCAATTCAGAAGAATAAGCACTTGCCTGGCAAGCGCAGGGTCCTGAGTTCAATCCCCCGGTACTGCAAAAAAAAATAGTATAAACAACATGTCATTGTTAATCAAAAAAATGTTGATATTAATTATACAAAAACAGAAAGTAATTAATAATTATAATAGGTAAACAGTAATTAGATTGATTTTCAAAAGTACTTTCAACTCAGAATAAGTGGAATATGTAGTACATATATATATTCCCTGTTGCTTCTTTTTAAAGATTTATTTATTGATTTATTTATTTGGTACAGGGTCTCACTATTCAGCTTAGACTCTTAGTGATCCTCCTATCGCAGCCTCCCCAGTGCTGGGATTACAGGCATGCGCCACCACACCCAGATTCAGTGGCCTGCTCACCACAGGGCCAGTGTGACATACAGACAGTACCAGGGATTGAACCCAGGTCCTTGTGCCTGCCAGGCAGGTGCTTACATCACCAAGCTATCTCCCCAGCCCTCGGCTGTTTAAATAATGTTCAATTAATTTTAATAATTTAAAAGTATTTATGACCCATAAGTCTGTATGGATATAAAATATTTTTAAGTTATTTTTGTTTCACTTTATTTTTGTGGAATCATTGTTATTCACTCAACTGCCCTATCTTATACATTTCAGTGCTCTTAATTAATGATATCCAGCATTACCTTGAGAATAATATTAATATTAGTTGTGGAATTATTACTAGACTTGTTTCAGTTTCTGCTCCCTCACTTTTAAAATTGATTCTTGACCCCAACCCACCTGCCCCAAGGTTCCTGAAAGGGAGAGATGAGGTAACTCCTGTCAAGGATTGAAGCAACAGGGGCTGGCACTTAATTCAGCAGGTATTACTCTTCCTCTCACCATTCTTCATAGGGTGGTGAAGTTTCCATTGCTATAGGCCTGTACAGCCTATGTTTGCCCAATACCTACTACACAGTAGTTGACCCAGATGTAAAGTAAATGAGCCCAAAGCCACGGTGATAGAAATATGGACTCTCTGTTATAGGTGGTATAGCTGTACGAGGCACATTTAACTTCTTCGTGGCTCCAACACAATATGTTTCACCAAATATTCTCCCTAGATTCCTCAGAGACTTATTCCCAGCATGCTCAGTCTCTGGATGGCACCACAGGCAGCTCAATACCGCTGTACAGATCCTCTGAGGAAGAGAAGAGGGTGACAGTCATCAAAGCCCCGCATTACCCAGGAATTGGGCCTGTGGACGAATCTGGAATCCCGACAGCAATTAGAACGGTAGGAAATGCCAGCGTGTGCGTCTGCCTGGGTCTGTGCAGACTCCACAAAGGATGAATTGTGAGTGGCTTTGTGCATTCCTAGGCCCTTATATAATGAGGATTGCCCTCTGTGCCGCTGAACGAATGCGCATGAATGTTATGCTGTGTGGCAGAGAAAGAGGACTGTCCATGGAACAGAATGGCACAATCTGCTTTTCCATGTGAACTGAAATCGTGAAAATTGTGATTCTGATAAATGATAAAACGCGTTTTGTTTTGTTTGGGTTTTTGTTTTGTTTTACCTTTTGTCAAGGAAAGGTAGAGCCACAGAGAGAAAAAACAAGAAAAGACAAGAATCAAAGAAGAAGAAAAAAAAAAAAAAAACCCTGTGAATCCTGGGGCTATGTTAAATTCCCACATGCATTGCAAACAAACCAGTGATTTATTTCTTGAAGTGGATGTGTGTTAACACCAAGCGACGGGGCGCTGTGGGTTGGGGGTTGGGAGGTGAGATTATTGGAGTGAGGCAAGTTAGTGTCATGGGAAGGGAAAACTGGCCGGAGACAAATGCACATTTCAGTGTCCCTCTTCAGCTGTCCTGCAGAAAGCTCTCCAGGGATGATAAATGAAAGTGTTGGGATTTTTTTAGTCTTCAAACTCTGCCAAAGCATTGCTCAGTGCGCCTGGACAGCCCCTCCTGGTAGTACGCAGCAGCGGCAGCACAGGCAGCAGGGAGCGCAAGGCAGCTGCTGCTGACCGCGTCCGCGCCAGGAGGTCTGGGCTACCGAAGGAAGCCAGGAAGCCAGGATGAGAGGAACAGCATCTCTGCAGGTGAACCGCAGGGGAGGGTGAGCAGGGCACCCCGCGCTGCATCTGCTTTGCCTGCTGCACCCACAGAAAGAGCTGGGGTGTTGCCAAGGGCTGCTGCCCTGGAATGCAAACTTGGGGAGCCAGAGACAATAATGGATAGAGGAAAAGAGTGGGGACCATCTCAGG